>CABFOV010006347.1:9416-21526 GCA_902141375.1 Timema poppense | reverse complement strand
ATTCATAGTGCTGCTATCTATACAGTGATGTCATAACTGAAAAACAGTCAGCTGTGGACAGTCAACCTTACAGTTCAACCAAGAAATCAGTCTACTCTCCTGACCTGATGAAGCTGTCTGTGACAGTGAAAGCTTGTACTTAACAATGTGTTTATGTGTTTTTTAGTGTTATATCTAAATAATTTCTACTCCAGTATCACCAAGGTAAGTGTGCTGGCTATCCCTCCTAAATTAAACCATGATATTAGAATGAAAATTAATAAAAGAATGCATTCAGGAAATGCATGTGAGTACCCTATCAGTAAGTTGTTTACATCGAGAAATGTAAAACTCAGAATATACAAAACAGGTTTTACTGGTTTTACTTTATGGTGGTGGAACGGTCTCTTACCTTACATGACGAGAATTAATCTTAAGGTTTTTGAAATAAAAGGAGGGGGGAATCCAAAAAGGGGCAAACATATTGGAGAGTAGAAGAGGTTACATAATGATGAGTTATATACCCTGTTCTCATCACTAGACATTACTAGAGTAATAAAATATCACATGGCAGCACATGTAGCATGAATGGAAAAAATTAGAACTGTGTTCAGGGTATTGACTGGCTAAAATAATGGTAAAATAAAGACCAGTGGGAAGACTGAGATGCAGATGGGAGAATAACATTGGAGCTGAAGGAAATAGGATGTAATGAGGTGGACTGGATAGAACTAGCTCAAGATAAGGATAGTGTGTAATAGTGTAGGGTGGTTAATATTAGCTCAAGATAGGTGGCATACTTTTGTAAATGCAGCAATTAGCATTTGAATCTCTGATGTCATAGTAATAATAATAATAATATTACTACCCGTACGGGTTATACGCTTTAAGTACTAATTACTCTAATGGATTAGGAATTGGAAAGGCTGAATTAGAGGAAGTGAACTCGCATTTGCGTGGAGGGAGAGTGGAAAACCATTTAGGAAAAACCACCCCAATTCACCCGACCGAGAGATGTCATAGTAAATTGTTACAAAATTATATAATACAAATGAAAAAATAGGGAACATGTAATTTTAAATTAATTTAATCCATCATATAGTTGTCAATGATCAACAGTTTATTAAATAAAAAATATACATTTTAATAAATTACAACTCCACCGGTAAGCCCTTGGGAAACTTTCGCACTTTCAACCCCTGCTCCATCCCCCCAAAAAAATTAGTCTTTTGATAGGTTGATGAAATTAAATACTCAGCGAAGTGTATACACAAAATAGCAAAAAGAGAGTATTTTCGGTAGTTGATACAAAAATATTGTTAGATTTTTCTTTTAACTTAAATTTTAAATAAACATTGTATTTCAATGTAAACTGAGTATGCTATGTCAGAAGTCAGTAAAAAATTGTATCCACTGATACCTTATTCATCGTTGTGGGCTTTGTATTAGTTAAGAAAAAGGGATGTTGACAACAGAAATAATATATACGATAATAGTAGCGGTGTACTGATACGATACCAATGAATTGTTATCGGGCGATTATTAGTGCATCAGCAATTAATCGTAATCGGCGATTATGTTGCCGATTAATTGTCATTTTAAAGTCAAATTTAAAGCAAAAATTTTCTAGGTAGGAGTTTAGTGGTCAAAATTGAAAAAAAAATACACACACACATACTGCATCTGGGTTGTATTCTATGCAAAAATTACATTACCAGATAAGGAAATAAGTTTAAACTGTTGATAAAACCAATAATCTAGTTCCAACTTTCGCCGGTTATGCAAAGATTACCAAAGCTTTAACTGTTGATTTTTAAACAAAATCTTTTTATATTAATTACATTAACTGTTATTATTCTGTTAAGCATATTTCCCAATAGTTATTAATAAATAATCAATAATCAGGACTAATCGGTGTAAATAATCATATAATAAACAATTATTTTAAACAACCGATAATCAGTTTTACTGAATCAGTGCAACTCTAGATAATAGTAAAACTAGCATTATTTTACATGCATATCCATATGAAATAATGGATGGGTGTAGGAGCTCAGTTTAACTAAATGAACAGCAAAAATTGTAAAAGTGCAGCTCTAAGTTTTTAACACATAATTAGTAGAAAAAACAGTTTGATTATTTCCAGATTAAACTTTTACGAACTATTAAAGCTTTTAGGATGTGTGTAATTAAATAAGAGGCATATAGGTATTCATACCCAAACTGCAAAGTTTATTTTGCATTTAGACTAGAATTAACATCAACATTCAAAGTTTGCTATAAA
The DNA here is from genome assembly GCA_902141375.1 of Timema poppense. NCBI lineage: Eukaryota > Metazoa > Arthropoda > Insecta > Phasmatodea > Timematidae > Timema > Timema poppense. The sequence goes on along the minus strand of CABFOV010006347.1, from coordinate 19,263 downwards.
TATGTGCGGGTTGCTATTATTTAATTTAAAATCACAAGTTTTCAGTGTATAGATCAATTGCTAATAAATAAAATGATAGAACTGAATAATAGGAAAATTATAAAGCACAAATAAAAGTAAAAACACTAACACATATTTACACACACTTTAATTTTTCAATGCTATTATAACATCTTTCTCAGGAAGTAGTACCGGTAGTAGTAAGACTAAACCATAAACAAATCGATACAAATTGTATCATATTCATCTAAAAACAAATTCTTCATTTGAAAATTTAAAACAATAAATTATAGTAATTATGTAAAATTATCATATGTAATGTGACAGCCAAGGTTGTTAAATTTTCACAAATATGATTTATAAAAAGTAGAAATAAATTTCTAATATCCATTTTCATGGAAAGAAAATTGAAATGTTTTATATTTACTTTAAGAGATAAAACTAGGAAGCTAGTTATTTTATTATAACACCAAAATAATCATGTAAGCCTTAATATTTTTATTTTATCACCGTGTCTTACTACCTTTTCATGATAAGTACTCTAAAGGGGTAACGATGAGGAAGCATTTTAGAGATAATCTGCCTGCATTTACATGCAACGAAAGAGAGAAATCATTTAGAAACAAAACACACTCAGTAGAGCCGACCGGGATTCGAACCTCAATGTTCCCGTTTATCAGCAGGCCAGTCAAACACAAAAGTGACACCTTGGGTCGTTTGACTACTAAAGGTGGTTAAACCTTAATCAACCTCTTAAAAGGAAAAGTATATAGTTTTAGGCATTACAATCCAATTTTCATAGGAAGATATTAAAGTTACTAGATCTCTTTTTTGTTTTCAAACTAAAGCTGTGTGTAGATAGTAACAATACCTACAGTAGCCCCATGGCTTCTTTGGTGCTGACTGACAGCTCACGGCTGACTTCTGACAGTCAACATTTAGGTATATACCTAAATGTTGACTGTCAAAAGTGACAGAGGCTAAACACATGTTTTTGCCAATCATATGATTCGACATAGGGATACATAATTTGGTCTGGTAACTTTTCAAAGCCGTCAGTCAGCACCAAAGAAGTCATGGGGGCTACTGTATGTTATCAAGGTCAGTTGAAAAAAAAAAAGTTTAGAAAATTAAATTTTAAATATCATGATTTAATATGATTTAACTTATTTACCTTGTATGTAACTTTAAATTGGTAAAAATGGTATTCACACAGCCCTAACTTAACTATTTCTTCACATAAAACATTGTTATTTGAGCAAACAGTTCCTACAGGATGTGTAATACAAATGGGTAGTAAGACACAGTGTTTACTCTACGTAGCGTTATAATGTTAAACTTATGTGGCCTTGATTGGCTGAATGACTTCAGATGGAGCAGCGAGATACTCCTTGACATTGATGAACTTGGGGCCACCAAAATAATCCAACAAAGCAATCTGCTCAATCTTCATTTTTGCGAAGTACCAGTTGTGACCTTAAAATACATGATTGTTATAAAGTTTTTTTAATATGAATCTGACAATTTTGGCTACATGATTGTGTCAATCCTCTAAATTACTGAGTTATCAATGGTTAATTTTAAACATCCTATTTTATATATATATATATATATGTTTGTGTGTCGTGTTAATATTTCAACTAGCCACTCAGTTAACATCCACTCAAAATGGTGATTTAACAGGATGCTGCTATCGATACGAATATTTCTCCTCATAACTATTAACAAAAATTACTATAGACTCTAGATATCTCATTGTGCTGTGTAATTTAGTAAAAATACTTAAATTTTAACTTGTCTATTAGTTCAAAATCAAGAAAACAGAATGTGACTATTTTGAAGAGGAAAAAAAATATTATTTATCTATAGAGTATTTAAGGTTTTTTTTAAGTTTTAAAATTAACCTTTAGAATTGCTAAGATAAAACAATGACGCTTTTTTTTTTTTTACTGTCGAGACCACAATATGTTTTCATCTCAATGTAAAAACACTATATTTTAATTTTATTTGATAATAATAAATTTTGTCATATTTTAGATTTTTATTTTACTAAGAACACATTGCAAATTAAGTTTATTATACTCTTGAATCAAGGCACTTGAGTTAAAATATTGATTTGAACCCTCACATCATCCATGATTACAGACTACAGTGGATTCAAAACAGTTACACATCCAAGAATTTACTTTGAGGAGAGGAGGGCCTGTAATATAGGAAGGAATTATCTCTGTACTTTTTTAAAATTAGAAATTTTAAGGAAACTTTTAACATGTATAAAGATCCAGAGATTCAAATTAAGTCTGTGCAATCAATTAAACACATCTTCAGTGCTCTATTATATAGTTTTTTTTAGTTTGTTTTAGGCTTTTATTAAACATTATTGCAACTTTAGAAAGAGGGGGGAAGCATATTCCCAGCTTGTACCGACTTCCACCCAATTCCCCATTGAATCAGAATCAAACTACATTTTAACTATATAAAAAAATTGTATCAGTTGACAAGGGGGCAAAGCACAAGTAAACAAGGTGTTATGAGCAAAGTACCTACCTGCAGGCCAAGTCTGAATGGGAGAGTGACGACTAAAAAGGGTGTCCTGAGTAAAGTACCTACCTGCAGGCCAAGTCTGGATGGGAGAGTGACGACTAAAGAGTGTCTCCTGAGTAAAGTACCTACCTGCAGGCCAAGTCTGGATGGGAGAGTGACAACTAAAGAGGGTCCTGAGTAAAGTACCTACCTGCAGGCCAAGTCTGGATGGGAGAGTGACAACTAAAGAAGGTGTCCTGAGTAAAGTACCTACCTGCAGGCCAAGTCTGGATGGGAGAGTGACGTCTAAAGAGTGTCTCCTGAGTAAAGTACCTACCTGCAGGCCAAGTCTGGATGGGAGAGTGACGACTAAAGAGGGTCTCCTGAGTAAAGTACCTACCTGCAGGCCAAGTCTGGATGGGAGAGTGACGACTAAAGAGGGTCTCCTGAGTAAAGTACCTACCTGCAGGCCAAGTCTGGATGGGAGAGTGACGACTAAAGAGGGTCTCCTGAGTAAAGTACCTACCTGCAGGCCAAGTCTGGATGGGAGAGTGACGACTAAAGAGGGTCTCCTGAGTAAAGTACCTACCTGCAGGCCAAGTCTGGATGGGAGAGTGACGACTAAAGAGGGTCTCCTGAGTAAAGTACCTACCTGCAGGCCAAGTCTGGATGGGAGAGTGACGACTAAAGAGGGTCTCCTGAGTAAAGTACCTACCTGCAGGCCAAGTCTGGATGGGAGAGTGACGACTAAAGAGGGTCTCCTGAGTAAAGTACCTACCTGCAGGCCAAGTCTGGATGGGAGAGTGACGACTAAAGAGGGTCTCCTGAGTAAAGTACCTACCTGCAGGCCAAGTCTGGATGGGAGAGTGACGACTAAAGAGGGTCTCCTGAGTAAAGTACCTACCTGCAGGCCAAGTCTGGATGGGAGAGTGACGACTAAAGAGGGTCTCCTGAGTAAAGTACCTACCTGCAGGCCAAGTCTGGATGGGAGAGTGACGACTAAAGAGGGTCTCCTGAGTAAAGTACCTACCTGCAGGCCAAGTCTGGATGGGAGAGTGACGTCTAAAGAGGGCGTCTTGAGTAAAGTATCTACCTGCAGGCCAAGTCTGGATGGGAGAGTGACGTCTAAAGAGGGCGTCCTGAGTAAAGTATCTACCTGCAGGCCAAGTCTGGATGGGAGAGTGATGTCTAAAGAGTGTGTCCTGAGTAAAGTACCTACCTGCAGGCCAAGTCTGGATGGGAGAGTGACATCTAAAGAGGGTGGGGTCCTGAGTAAAGTACCTACCTGCAGGCCAAGTCTGGATGGGAGAGTGACGTCTAAAGAGGGCGTCCTGAGTAAAGTACCTACCTGCAGGCCAAGTCTGCATGGCAGGATGACGACTAAAAAGGGCGTCCTGAGCAAAGAACCACTTGGGAGTTCCAGGCTTCAACTGAAACACACACAATAACTATACTTTTGCTGCTAGTTCATGAATAGAAGTTTTTCAGTGCGTGAAAGCTACAGTAAGAATATGCCAGGCAGAACAATTCAGAAAATACAAATCTACGTTGTTTTTTTTGTCAACATCGATAATCAAGATATTTTACTTATTACCCTCTTAATTTTTCCTGTAAAGATGACCTTAGCGCAGCGAGGATCTTCAGGGTCAAAGCCATTTTGATCACAGTAGTTAGTCTCAGCCAGTGTCATAGTGAGAGAACTGCGATAGTCTTGCTGCAACGAACATCAGATTAAATATCAGGTAACTAAAAAAATAATTAATTAATACATTAAAAAAATAGTTTTTAATATACATACTTTTTCAGATATTACAAACAAAAAGTGGATAAAAGGCAATACTTTATTATTTAAATGAATTAAAAATTTATAATATAATAACATGAAACCTAAGATAAACATAAACAAATGGCTTAAAGAAATAACTTTTAAACTGAAGTTTATCTGTACAAATAAATAATGACGCCATTTTATAGTTCAGATGGCAATAAAATGTTGAGGGGCTAGTTGCAACGGTAGTGTTGCAACTGACCTCGCAGACATGATAATAGTTGAACATTATTTATGTATATTGATCTCAAATAAAATAAATATGAATAGGCCTATTGACAAATTACTGAAATACAGAATTATAAATACTTAATTACTAGCATATAGGCTATGAGTACTACTAAAAAAAGCAGCCAGGTATAAAAAATAAAGCAACAGGCATTTGTCATTTATAGTGATGGTTTTTTGTTTTGTTCGTTATCAAAACCATATTATGTTTTCAAGCCATTTCATAGAATGGGCTCTGTGTTTTAAATCATTCCATAGTACAGTTTCTATTATATTAAAATCCACTCTCTTCCGATGCCTTACGCCACTTACAGTTCAAAATTGCATTATTACGTGTTGTGATTAAAAACTAGCCTGCAATATTTAATTGTTTTAATCTGAAGCCCCAGGAAAAAGCTACATTAGAAGAAAAAAAAGTTTCACAGGGATAAAAACTAAAATTTAAAAAAGGATTAAATTCATTTGCAAAAATATAAAATTACAAATAACAAAATAAAACCAGGAAGAAGAACATAGCCTTTGCAGATGTCTTAACAGGAAAGGATCAAACATATCATTTGGTTTGCATTAAGGAATATGGTGAGGAACTTATTTAAAGAGTGGCTGTAGTGCAGAGATTACAAAATGTTGATGCTGCTACAAAAAAAAAAAAGATAAGTTCACATACATCAACTGTATAGTTGATGAAAATGATGAATTTTAAGATCTAAAACAATTGTTGCAACATACCCCTACTGGTGTTGCAACATGGGCCTTCAACATAATGCAATCTTTGATTCAAAATAGTTTGCTAAACTAGATTTATAAAAATTCATAATCAAATATTAACTTTTCAAACAATCAGAAAATGCTATATTATACCTATGAAAAATAAAAAGGCTCTATTGAAACATAAAAAAAAGTGAAAAGTGTTGCAACATGTCCTGGTCTCCCCTATTATTAAGGTTTTATCATTTTTATAAAAGAGGATTTTCAAAGTATTACAGCTAATAGGCCGATAATTCAAATAAACTACACATGATAAGAATCATGGATCAATACATTGGAGTTCAAATTTACACTTTTGACTTTTTTTTAACACCACGTCTTAGTACTTGTTTGGGTTGGATACACTTTTGTACTAATTACACTAATGGTTTTAGGGATTAGGAAGGTTATATTTTAGAAAAAGTGTACCTGCATTTGTGTGGAGAGTGGAAAACCCCCCTCAATACACTTATATGAGATTCAAACCTCGATCTCCCTGTCATCTGTAGTTTAGTCTAATGCATGAGTTGAGCCTCAGCCCATGCCACAAATAAAGTGGCTATTTTTAACTTTAAAATATTCAATTAAGAAAATAACTGGTTTCGTTGTTTGTGCATTTGTCTTTAATTTGGGAGACCAAAGTTGACTGCACTAGAGGGGTTTATTTCTCACAATGACGTGTTTAATCTTTGTTCTAGGTAGACTCTGATTTAGTTGTTTAAAACCCATGCTCTTCGAACTGTTAGAATTATTTTAAGTTGACACTAAAGTGTATGACAACAAATAAATATACTTTTAAGTTGGGCTGAACCAATGCCGATTGCCAACCTGGCCTGACCTGTACAATCGTTCAAGCCGATGATTGCCAATAATTGGCTGATTGTGGCACAATCAGTTAACCCAATGATCAACATTTTGAGCCCTATTATTTCTAACCATCTTTCGACATGTGTTTGATTTGTGAAGGCGAGAGGTCAGCAGTTTTAAGCTGGGTAACAGATAACATGATCCTTTGTACTAGTTTGGCAACAGGGAAGAGATTTTCAAGGGGAGGGCGGGGAAATGTGGCTTTTTCACTGGTTAAGGAGGAAAATATGTTTGAAAGGACAGTTTGTGGTAGCTCGGAAAAATCAAGAAATACATTTATTTGAAATAATATTTTACATATTTTAACATACATGTTATAAAGCATATTGTGGTTTTACCTTATAAAGTATTTTCTCAATAATATTTACTTGTGTGGAAAGCTTTAAAATATTCTGGAAGATCAACATTATCATCATCAACTGTTTACAGCGTGTGGCCGGGTCGGTTTAGTAACATGCCTCCACCATTCTTCCTCCTTTAATTGCTTCTATTCTTCTCCTCTCAATTGCACACTTTCTGTTATCTGCTCCTCCCATCTCTTTCTTGGCCTCCCTTGCAGTCTTTTATTTAAACACTAATTGTATCCTTTGTTTTGGAATATGTCTACAAGAGCAATAACAGCAGATTCATTAGCCGAAGAGTCTGGATTTGCAGCTAAATATTGCCCTATATATAAATCTTGAACTTTGAACCAAACCCATAATTAGTTTCGCATATTATATACATTTTTATACCAGAGCAATTTTTCTTGTTTGGATTGTAATAAGCAAAAACTAAATGACCCTTGCATTTCATTAGGTTCTTATCAATACTAATGTCTCCCTGAGACACTTAGCATTCATAAAAAACGTTTTTCCATGTTAGTGATTATGGGCCTCAGTTTAGATAGCATATCCTGTGTATTCACATCACTATGGCTTGGATTTGTATTTACATGCATATTTTAAAAATGTTTTTCAAATCTATGCTCATGAATATATCTTAACAAATTGTGTGATTTTTTAACATATAAACCTCATTTTTAAAACAAATATTATTGAATATTTTTATATCTTTAGTTAATAAATATATTTCTTTGTTATGGTTTATAAACACATATTTTGTTAATTTCAATACAAATTGTTTACTTAATTTAACCTTTTGACAGTCAAAAACATTTATTCTAAGAAAAGATTATGTCAGTGTCTAATGTCTAGGCTGTTCTTGGAGGAAAAGTTAGATTTTGTTTATTCGAAGGAACAATAATAATTTAAGCTGTCATAGCTTTCTTACTCATTAGTTACATATACTTATACTGTTGTCACTTTAACTTGAAGGAGTATTATTTGCTAATTGGGGAGGGGGTGGAGTGATCAGAGGGGGCTTAGGGTGTGTGTGTGCTTCCTTTCTTCTCAAATACACACCAAGCTGCTAAGACATCCTTTTCACAAACTTATTGTGAGGTGCTCATTGAGCCATTCACTCAAAGTATCATTTTATTCAGTAACAAGAGAGCAGTTGTGAAGTTAGGATGCATAAAAAAACAGTGGTGTGTTTAAGCTAAAGAATAAATTTGTACTTACATTAAGGTCCTGAGCAGACATATCCAGGGGTGTCAAGTAAAGATAAGGTATCCCAGTGCCGTTGTTCAGCGGGCCGTCACTCACAGAGAACGTGTTAACAAATGGAAATGTCTTGATACGTGGTTGTTGAGATATTGTAGCTAAGGCTCCCCAAGCTGGAAAAATAGCAATATATTTTATTTGAGATCAAATACTTTAACGTTCAGCTTGCGAATGCCAACTGTAAGCTTGAGGATGGATTAAGTATGGAGTTTTTTTTAGCTATATGTAGAGTCTATTATTGCTTGTCCCATAAAGGAACAGTGTGATTAGGTATATATAACCTCTTTTTAAATATGGTTGAAAAATTACACTTGAACTGGATTTATTTAATTGAGAATGTACTCGTGTAAATGGATAAATCTCTAACAATTTTAATCTCCATAAAATACTTTAAAATATGGTGACATTGTCTACAAGCGACAAAACATAGACCAATTCCAAACCATCAAACAGATAACTACAATTAAATATATTGTAACCCAAGTCAGTGACATTAAGCTTGTATAGTCTGGTTTTCCAGTGATGAGGAGTCACCAAAGGTATTTGATAACAATAAGATCAGGGTTCCAAACCCGATCAAATGTACTGAGGGTAGTTTATCCTAAATGGTTTTTTTCTGTCCCTCCATGCAAATGCAGATACACTTCCTCTAAACTTAACCTTCCCCATCCCTAGTCCATCAGTGTAATTAATACATATGTGTATAGCCTTAATAGATTCTAAGAAGGCATGACATTCAATCATCCTGACGCTGAGCTAACTCTGGTAACACTGAACTTTGGTGATACTAATAAAACATGTGAAGGGTGTTAAATATCAGAGAGGGGCAGGACAAATGTTCCCTTGAACTCAAAATCAGGGCTCATTTTTGTCATACTTTTCCTACTTTTTTACCTCCAGAAGAACGAAACCGTTTGGTTTGTAGAGGTTTAAGTGTGGATCTTCCTTTTTGCTGGTAAGTTGGTAAAACAAAATATATCATAATGTGTCACACTGTCTTAATAAATTCGATATATGCCCAAAAGCTTGTACAGTATCTTTGAAATTCAAAGGTTATAACATTGTTTTTGGAGGTAGTGTTATAATGAACTATTCCCAACTAAAATAGCCTAAATTAAAAGGCTTGTTAAGCTATCCTTGTGTTACCCCATGGAAATACTGATGTTGAGCGAGGGTTCTCACAAACATCAAACTACCTTACCGACAACAGGACCTGTCTCTCTGAGGTATCCATCAGAGCCATGCAGTCTACCAAAGATGGTCTTAAACATTACAACTATCAGTGCAACACAGTATCATTCACGAAGAATTTCATCAAGAAAGGATGTGGGGCCCATAAGTTGCACTTGGCTGGACTTGAAGAAGATAAGAGAATTGAGGTTGAAAGAAAGAAAGAAACAAGAGCAAGAAGATAAAGAGAAAATAAAAAACCAAAGTGAAGAGTTTCAAGCAAATAGGAAAGTTTTAGAAAATAAATCGCAGGAAGCTAAAGAGGCAATGCAAAAAGAGAACCTGTTATAAAAGCAAGAATCATAAGCTTAAGAAGTTCAATCTTACAAGTCACTAGTGGCAGAAGAGAATGAAAGGATTAATAATGCAATGAAAATCAATAATCGGAAAGGTTTTCAAATAGCTCAAACTACGCTAGAAGCTCCGGGAAAAAAGTGGAAGAAAATGACAGTTTTGGAGAAAATAAGAAACAATCAAAATCAAATTCAAAAAAGGAAGACAACAATGTTGGACTACTTTTGTGCAAGTCAATATTAATCAAAGAAAACAAAAAACAACTGAATGATTTCTTTTATTGATTTTTTTTTTGCACGGGAGTAAAAAAAATATTTTTTATTATGATGTTTCACATATTATTATTATGATATATTTTACTTTTAGGTTGAAGACAGTCATCTTTTGATGATAATAAACATCATTATTGTAATAACTATCATTATTATTGCTATTTTGATCATCATTATTTCCAAATTTGGATTTGAAATGAAATGATAAAGTAAAATAAATACTGTACTAAAGAGAAAGTAAATTAAAAGGGTTG
>CABFOV010006346.1:10886-35383 GCA_902141375.1 Timema poppense | reverse complement strand
TGGTAATCAGATAAATCTGTGCCTGGACCGAGGATTGAACTCCGGCCGCCAGCACAGAAGTCTGACACCTTACCCCTAGACCACCAGGTCACCTTTAAACTGTTATAAACTATTTATAAAAACATAGTTAAAGTAGATAAATCTTTAATAATTAATTTATCCCTATTGTAATCTGTAAATTGTTAACATTATTTAGATTTTATAACAAATTAATTGTTGAATTGAGTTTAATTAAATTGAAAATACATTACTATTACAACTAAATATTTAAAAAGTGTCGGTAAAAATATATATATTATAATTAATCTAGGAATTATTGTTTTATATTGTATACCAAATTCTATTTTAAAAATTAAAATAAAACTTCTAGAGTTATCTCAAAACCAATTTAATGACATTACAATCAATATGAAACACATAAATAAACAATACACATATTTAAAATATAATTGTACATGAATAATCAGTTTTTTTAAATAAAAGGACATCAACATAATATCTTGTAGTTCGTTTAGCAATAAATCGTTTGCCATACATTTATTTTATTAACCTGTCATAAAGAAATGAAAATACTACTACCAAATAAAATGGTCGTATGGCGGAAAACTTCTTTGGACTAAAGGCAATGTACGGAGGCGATTTTTAAAAGAGCAAGTCTATGGAGAGGGAGTAGGCGGGGTAATGTAATGTCTGCCTGTGACATGTTCTTGATTAGAATCGATTTATCTTTCACCAACAGGAAACCAAAACAATTATTAAACCTATCGAATACTATTCTTACATGTTTTCTTAAAAAACCGGTTCACTGTTAGCATTATGACCAGCCTTGTGAACGGGTCATGTGATGACAGGTATAGGAAGTTCAGGTTCGATCCCAAACAATGCCTAAAAATATTTAATAGAATCGTAATCATTACATTTATAAATAGTATGTTTTGCTCGGTTGATTAATTAATTTGTTGTGAATTATGTTTATTTTTTTTCTGATGTTTCTTGGTATCCATACGGGCTATCCCAACTTTAATTACATGAATGAGATAGGTTTGAAGGAAAATTTAGACACATAGGCTTGGGGAGAGAGTGGAAAATCATTCAAACAAAAATACTTTCATCACACCCAACTGGTATTTAAGCCCTAACATCCCAAACATTGGCAAATTAGAGCAAGTGAGCGTGGCATTTAATCCGCCTGTCTATCGATGCAGGTTGTACCATGTTTAGAAAGTACTCATAATATGTAATAAAATTTTACTATTACTGTTTGTGTATCTTTCCTTCAATATCGCTAAAGATACACAAACGGTCAAGTATCGACCATGCAAATTTCCAAAAAGGGGAGAGAGAGGAATAATGGATAGGGGAGAGAATTTGTTTAAATAACGAGTTTTCTCATAATTTTTCAAAGGAATGCTGATGCATTTATTTATAACATTCTCGCCTAATTTTTGTTTCTTTATGTTAGCCGATTTGTGTAGTTGATATATCCTAAGCTGACATTTAATTATCTACTTAAAAACCTAAATGTTCCATGAAAAAATAGATATCACTTTACGTGTTCAGTAAAGTCTTAGTAAGTTACATTAAAACGTTTTGAAAATAAAAATGACCAAATTTACTTAAGTGTTTTAAATTTAAAGCAAATTACCAAATATTTTAATCTAATATATGATCAAAATTCTAGCCCGTTTGTTGTACATAATTGTATGTGGCCCATGAGCAATAGCTAACATTTTTATTGATAAAAAAATACTAGAAATAAAAAATATTTTAATAGAAAAATAAGATACAATTTATCTTCAACACACCAATGCACATTTAAAAGGAGTTTATTTTGGTCCTACATTCTTTAAATAATAAAATATTTTATCTTCCGTGCCTTAATACCTTTCCAGGCTATACGGATACATGATAACTTCTATAATAGGGTAAGGATAGAGAAGGAAGAATTCGATATAAAATCCACCCGCATTTGTGTGAAAGGAAAGTGGGAAAATATTTAGGCAAAAATACCTTCAGTAGACCCGACCAGGATTCAAACTCCAATCTACTCGTCATCAGCAGGCCAGTGAGTGAGTGAGGCCTTAGAGCTTAGACCGCACGGCCACTGAAGCCAATTAATGTCTTTAGCTTTGCTGCGCGGCCAATAAGAGATAAATATATTGTCTAAATCAGACCTTGCCAACACAAATCGTTCCACGAGCCACTTTAACGAACTATACATTTTCTGCGGGCCACACATAAAATAAAACACTATTTAAAAAAATTCTATATCGAATTCAATAAAAAAATTATTTTGTTAATTAACTTTATTAATTTATCTACATCTTTGCTATTATTTAATTATTTTAAATCTACTTCAATATCGTTAGTTGCGCATCGTAATTAATTTTCCAGATTTTCATTTGTCATTGAAGCTCGAAATCTACTTTTTATTAAATTTAATTTTTGAGGAAAAGTTTCACAAATATAATGTGGATCCTATGGTACTCACAATTTGTTGGGCAAAAAGTTTTAATGTAAGATACTTTTCCACTATCCATTAACTGCTATAAAAGGGGAGTTGATAAGGAACAATTCTGACCCCCTTGATCTTGTAAGTTCCCGTTTACCCCTCTAGGGTTCCCGAGGCAACGTGTCTCGAGGAAGAAAGGGAGTGGTGGGGGAATCTAGGAAGTACAGGCTTGTCTCGTTATTTATCGTGACTAGTGCAGTTTGATTTCCCACTGATGTAGTCGGTGGGGCATAAAAATAAACTGGGAGCCGCCGGTTGGCCAGGTCTGGTCTAAATCAACAAAGTACTTGTGAATAAACTTAAAGACGGTACACGGCCCAACAATGATTGGTGTTAGCGTACCCTAAATAAAAAAGGTCCCTGCTTAGAGAGTATAAGAAGGAATAAACTTAAAAGATGGTACACGGCCCAACAATGATTGGTGTTAGCGTACCCTAAATAAAAAAGGTCCCTGCTTAGAGAGTATAAGAAGGAATAAACTTAAAGACGGTACACGGCCCAACAATGATTGGTGTTAGCGTACCCTAAATAAAAAAGGGCCCTGCTTGGAGAGTATAAGAAGGAATAAACTTAAAGACGGTACACGACCCAACAATGATTGGTGTTAGCGTATCCAAAATAAAAAAGGGCCCTGCCTAGAGAGTATAAGAAGGAATAAATACCCTCGACAAATACCCACTAATAAGGTGGCCACGACCATTTACTCTGCGCATGCGTATGGTATAGCTATTTTAGAAAAAACCAAGCCACTTAAAACGACATATCATACAAAATAATTTGTGAAAATGTTTTAAAGACGCTATTGATATCTTTATATTTATATAGAATAAACCGATTAAATGTTTTAGACGACCACAACCTTTCGGACTAATTTCTTTCTTTCTCTCTCTACATAATATATGTATTTAATTTGAAATGTTTACATATGCTTATTTATATGTATATACTTATATATATGTTTATATATGTATATATAAACGTGTATACATAATATATATGTATATATGTATGCGTACATGTTTATACATATATATATATATGTTATGAATATGTGTATTTATATACATTTATATCTGTATGGAGTATTCATTAATATCACTGGTTCAAACTTTATTATTTATTTCATAAAACATTGGCCTCTTTTAATTTTAAGCTTTAATACTAGCTCCAATAAAATATCCAATACGTTATTTACACGTTGATTGTGTTCGATGATCTAAATATTTAAGAAACTCATACCAGTAAATATACTCATCTCTAAAAAACCATTTTCCTAGAAGTTCTCCACCATAGAGGCATTATCAGATAAAGTGAACATAATTTACAAACATATTCTCACCTGCTTGGATGGAATGATAAGCATATATGAATAAGGAAAGCAATAGTATTACTAATTGCCGTGAAAACTTATTCTATTTTACAATAGTAGGCAAATTTGTTTTAACCATCCAGTCCATGTCAATTAGTGTTATCAATACATACTTAATATTTTTTTTCAAATATATAAAAACAATTTCTAAGCTTATTCATACTGACACTTCTGAAAACTTTATTTTCAATTATTTAATAAGTTACTCGCGAATCTACTACGTAAATAAAGGAAGCCAGCTGTTCTCAAAATGTTATCGCAAACCTTTTAATACATCCATATTATTATAAAGTCAGATTTACCATTTTATGTTTAACTGTACATGTACACATACAAATTAACATGATTAATCACCGTGTCATTTTCATTTTTTTCATTTCATTCATTGGAATTTTCACCTTATTGAAATTTGTCAACGACAATGTTTGTTTTTTTAATAATGCTAAGAAAATTATGTTTGGTTTTTATTCACTTTAAACTTATAGTTTATCACGTTATGTTTATTATACATATATATATTCATAAGCTCATTATGTTTAAGTAAGTTGATTGGTTTTGTCGCGAAAGTGATTTGTTTGTAGGCTATAAATTATACACGTCAACAACACCACTAAGTAAAAAACAACAAATATATTTTGAAAATGGTACGATTTTTTTATTGTTTTAAATATAATAATCTTGAAACATAGGTGTCGATAAATTTTTTTCTGAATGTATACATATATATATATATATATATATTCATAAGCTCATTATGTTTAAGTAAGTTGATTGGTTTTGTCGCGAAAGTGATTTGTTTGTAGCTTATAAATTATACACGTCAACAACACCAGTAAGTAAAAAACAACAAATATATTTTGAAAATGGTACGATTTTTTATTGTTTTAAATATAATAATCTTGAAACATAGGTGTCGATAAATTTTTTATGAATGTATTCAAAATTCAAACATAATGTTTGATAAAAGAAAACACCATACACAAAATAAATACAAAAAAAACTTTGTTTATAGTTCACAGAATTTAAACAGTTACTTTTAAACGTCAATTTTTAGTTTTTTATCCTTGGATATCCGTACCAAAATGCATCACTGAGGACAAGATTAAGAATTCTTGCTACCTGCTGAACGTCGATACTAGCGCCATTAGTGGCAGGAACCAGTAGATACCTCGCCACCTCACTGCAGTGCCTGCCAGGAAAGATCAATATACATGATATATATCAATCAACAATATCAAATACATGTATTTAAAAAACATATTTGGATCAGAGTTTATCACCGAGTAAATGTAAGTAGATGATACTATAAAAATATGTGTAAAAGAGCTACGCTGGCACTTAAGATAACTCTAATGATTTTTGTATAATGGCTTCTTCTAGCTTCTAAAGTCTGTTTGGCGTAGGAATTGTTTTCTGAAAGGCCTTTTTCCATACAAGAAATCTAAAATATAGTAGGATATTGGTAGGAAAAAAGACCTTTCAGAGAGTAATGTCTACCGTGAATGGAGTTTAGAGTCTAGAAGCTATGTTTAAGGTGGGAGTGTAGGAAATCGATTTAAGGGAAGTGTTTTAGCAATTTTTATATCAAAACTTATTTTATTTTACAAAATAAATCAAATAGTTATTACTCCAGTAGAAACATAATTTAATTTTCTTTCACATGGTGATATCAACTATTCTTAAATATCTGTCATGAGAATAGCGGAACTAGATGATAAACATTTTAAGAGAAGAGAAAATGTATTCATCAAATTTTAGAACACCCTTGACAAATATTCAAGAACTATTGAGATCACCATGGGAAGAAAATTAAATTATTTTTTCTATTGTAAAACTATTTGATTTCTTTTGACCATAAAAAATGTTTTTATAAAAAAAACTACAAAAAATACTGCCTTTAACTAACGTTTTTCTTTAAATCCTACCTTATATATTAAATATAATATTGTGATTGAAATGTCTTAACTTATTATGTGATTGATTTCAATATCCTACATAAGCCATGACTTAACATAATAATAATAGTGCACGTCTGGGTTACATCAATCATAGCCCAGTAGTGGAAATATTAGTCACTAATAATGTATCATTGCCCAGGAGACGCCCAAATGTACCAATCGTACATCCTTTCCGTGAAGGCTCTTTCCAATGAAATTATGATAG
The DNA here is from genome assembly GCA_902141375.1 of Timema poppense. NCBI lineage: Eukaryota > Metazoa > Arthropoda > Insecta > Phasmatodea > Timematidae > Timema > Timema poppense. The sequence continues at coordinate 29,339 of CABFOV010006346.1, read as the reverse complement.
TAGGGAGTATTAGGGTGTGGAACCAGTGGAAACACTTAAACTTAACTTAAGCCTACCTAACCAAACCCTGGTGACTATTGGGATGATTCACCTATCGGGAAAAATACTCAAGGTATCAGCCAGGGATTGAACCCAAGACTCCAGGGGGCTGGTTAGTTAACGTAGTAAAGATCGGCACGAGGAGCAACGAAGTCCAAGACTCTTAAAGATAGAAGTAATTTTCAAATTTTAAATTTAATTTAAATTAATTTTATTGTGTTGTAAATAAAGCTGTGTAAAAGAGCTACGCTAGCACTTAAAGAGAAATCTAATGATTTTTGTATAGTGGCTGCTTCTAGCTTCTAGTGTCTATGTTTAAGGTGGGAGTGTAGGAACTCGATTTAAAGGCAGTGTTTTAGCAATTTTTGTATCAAAACTTTTTTTTTTTTGACAAAATAATTCAAATAGCTATTAGTCCAATAGAAACATAATTTAATTTTCTTCACATGTTGATATCAACATTTTTAAAATATCTATCATGATAATAGTGGCACTAGATAATAAACATTTTAAAGGAAGATAAAAAGTATTCATCAAATTCTAGAACACCTTTAACAGATATTCAAGAATTATTTACGTCAAAATGTGAAGAAAATTTAAGTATTTGTTTCTATTGTAAAGCTATTTGATTTCTTTTGACCATAAAAAATGTTTTTATAAAGAAACTACAAAAAATACTGCCCTTAACTAACTTTTTTTCTTTACATCCTACCTTATATATTAAATATAATATTGTGATTGAAATTTCTTAACTAATTATGTAATTGATTTTAATACCCTACATAAACCATGAATTAACGTAATAATAATAATAATAATAATACTAATAATAATAGTGCACGTCTGGGTTATATAAATCATAGCCCAGTAGTGGAAATATTAGCCAGTACTAATGTACCATTGCCCAGGAGACGCCCAAATGTACTAATCGTACATCCTTTCTCTGTCCCGATGAAATGATGATGGTAGTGAGTATGAGGGTGTGGAACTTGTTGAAACACTTAAACTTAACTTAAGCCTACCTAACAAAACCCTGGTTACTATTGGGATGATTCACCTATCGGGAAAAATACTCAATGTACCAGCCAGGGATTGAACCCAAGACTCCAGGGGGCCGGTTAGTTAACGTAGTAAAGATCGGCACGAAGAGCAACGAAGTCCAAGACTCTTAAAGATAGAAGTAATTTTTTCAAATTTTAAATTTAATTTAAATTAATTTTATTGTGTTGTAAATTGTATAACTCACTAGTAAAATTGATCATACATGTATCGTTAAATTATTCCTTTCCCCCCTATGTATAAACGCGTCAGTATGGCTCAAACTATGCGTCACATCTTAGTGCGTTAACCAGTAGACTTATCTAGATAACGGAGTTGATAGCAGTGGAACCGTTAAACCAGAATTTTAAAAATTAAAACAAATTTACATTTTAATATTTTAAACTGAAATAAAAAAAAACATTATTTCACTCGTCTTGAATTTTGTTGCTATCAATTGAAGAATGCAATTTCTGGTTTGAGCTTAATCGTGTATTTAAATTATCTAATTAATTAAACAGTCTTGAGAAAGTTTCTGAACAAATATCGACCCAGCTGATTCTAATACCTCTATTTTACTTTCTATCGACTCCTCGAAGAAAAAGTATTGTGATCGTCAAAAAAAATCACATTCGATATTTTGCTAAATGTCGATGTTTCATTATCCTCTGAAAGAGAAAAAGTTGTTTTAAAGATCGTCTTTCTGTCTGTCAGTCTCTCTCGGGCTGGAACCATAACCATTTTACCGATCACACTTAAACTTGGTATCTCTGATTTTCATATATTTAAGCCTAAAATTAATGGTATTTTACTTGAGGGCAAGAAAAAGAAAATAGTGATTTTTTATAAATCCACGCAAACGATTTTGATTATGTTTTATATCAAGGCACAGTTTCACATTACAAAAAAAAATTACAATACTCATTTTTCCATGAAAATGACCTTAGGGATAGTTTACAAAAACCTACATTTCCAAATTTGATCCAATCTTTGCAACTATTTACGATATGAAATAACCTATCTTTGTAAAGTTGTAGTATTAGCGAGTTTAAAAATCCTTTATTTGATTTTTTTTATAGAACCTATAGTGTATTATCTATAGGCTAGCTTATATATTTTTATTCAGTTCTTTTAAAATGTGGAATTTATTATTATGTTCTTTGGTGGACAAAGATGTTCCTTCTTTTCTCAATTATTTTTAACAGTGTAAATTATTTTATTTATGCTGTTTGATTAAGTATCTCTGAAACAATTTATATTATTTCGTTTAACAAATCTTACGAATTATTAGAAAATGTTATTATTTTAAGATAAAAGTGAAATACTTGTGTTGTGTGGTCTATAATTTATTTTTTTTATATTTTCTTAAGAAAAGGATGAGAAATATAGAAATTACTTCTAAATGATCTGTCTAACTCACAAAGAATGTATTACACAGTATAAAGAGACACGATGAAATAAAATGATTGTCTCACGACTTGACCTCTTGATATAAAATCCTTTATCCACTTCCTACTACTTCCTGGATAGGTTCTCCACAGAGCCACAAGACTAAGTACAAAAGGGGGAGGTCTGGCTCCTTAATTGATTTACTTGAGGCTCGTACTACACCATGTATCAAGCTTTCCCTCTTCCCCCCTCTTGATCCCTCAGGAGGAGGTATCATACCCTGGCCCTCCACCCCTCAGTTTATCATCATTATACCTTAGTACATCCATCGTTCTTACCTCACTACCTACCATTTCTTACCCTTTACACCGACACACTCCCGACAACTTTTCCTTCCAGCCTGCTCACACCTTTATTGCTAAAGGTGGCGGAGCTATTTTTCTTAATTCAATTCGACTTAGAGAATTTAACGTTCCCTTTTCCAGACACATATTTACATAATCCCTCCACACAAACTAATCTACGATAGAGAATACGATACTGAAATTAATTATAAGCTGGAAATTGAAATATGTTTTATTTTTTAGTACTGCATCTTACAAACTGTTCAGATCATACGCTTATGAACTAATAATTACGCTAGCAAGCTAGGGATTAGAATTGTTGAGTATAGAGGACGTGTACAGGAATTTACGTGGAGGGAGCGTGGAAGGCCATTTTGAAGAGAAAAAAAAAACCTCAGTAGCCAACGGAGATTCTAGTCTCAATCTCCTCCGTCATTGGAAGTCTAGTCTATTGTGATCGTTATTCCTTAGACCATGCGATCACCTAAATAGGTTTGAAATATTTTAGTATTAGGTTGAAAAAGTTCAGGAGAACAAAGTTCTTTTAAAGTTTAAATTATGTAACATAAAAACATTTCAATATAAAGCATTATATTAATTCTTTAATCAAATAACATAGTTTAAAAATTATAACGGGATACGGGATTTGAACTCGGGTTTTAGTTGCTAGCCCTTACCTTCTTCCTCTGACGAGTATTAACACTCACTCTACTATTTGCACATGGACAATATTGACTCACATTTCAAAACAACTATTTTCTTGTTTTTTGTTTTAAATGGAAGAATGTTTTCACGGACCTTTTTACTTTCTCGTTATTTAAAAGGAAGAAAAAGTATTGTGATCGTCAAAAAATCTAACTTTAGATTTTGATGATTTTCGACGTTTCATGACACTCCGACTCCGAAAAAGTTGTTTTTTGAATTTCCGTCTGTTTGTCTGCACCTCCAATTAGAGCCTAAGCTATTTTACCGATCGGGCTGAAACTTGATATCTAATGTTTTAATAGGGTTGCCCCGAGGAGTTTTTGGAATTAGATATCTAACCCTAAAATTAAGGTTAGTTTACTGAAGAGCAAGAAGAGAAAAACAATTTTCTCAAAATTAGCTCCAACGATTTTGATTAAATTTAATTTCTAAGTATTGATCAATATTATAAACAAAATGGCTACTCTCATTTTTTCGTCAAAATGTATTTAATGGTTCCAGGTCTGTTATGTGATACAAAATTATAATTTAAACATCTGAAACTATTTGAGATATGAAATTACTTATCAAAACAAATATGTGAGTACAATTATAATACAAATAGTTTGTTTTGGACATATTTTTATAAAACCAATNTTTTTTTTTTTTTTACTTTTCGAACACTAAAGGTAAAGTAAAAAAAATTTAACCTGAGATATTAATGGATGTCGACGTTTCATAACCCCTCGAACCCCAAACAATGGTTTTCACAATGCCGTCTGTCTGTGTGTCTGTTAACCCTATAATTAAGAGTAGTTTAATAAAGGGCGAAAAGAGAAAAAAATCGACTTTCTCAAAATCAGCTCGACGATTTTGATTAAAATTCGTATCTAGGCGTTGATTAATATTATAAATATTGGAGAATCACAATTGGGCCACGATACCAGTTCTCCCCCCTAATCTCACAGGTTGATTGGGCCACATTCATTGATCAGGAGGATTATGAAATATATAGACCTATTATACTTAATAATATTATTATGGGGGCCATATATACCTGTTATGATAAAAGGTTTTGCATAGACGTGTAAAAACATATAAGTATAAACTATACGGTAGTAAGTCAGTAAGTATAAAGTAACTATCCTTAATTTTAGGGTTACGGGCTATGGTCACAATCAAAAAAACATTCTGGTGCAGACAGACGTCCAGGTATAGACAGACATGGGGACAGACAGACGTCCAGGTATAGACAGACATGGGGACAGACAGACCTACAGGTATAGACAGACATGGGGACAGACAGACTGTTTAGGTTGTACATTTTTGTTGAACAATTTTTGCAATCACATCTCCAACGAACTTTACCATCGGTAGCAGCATGAGCCTTTGTAAATTATGTTACTTTGTAGGACAAGTCATTTTTTCCCCTTTCCCTCCATATAAACAAACTTTTCATGTTTAAATCACTGGAGCACTCGCTACATGAAGTGATATATATAGTTTGGATGTATGTGTACTCGTTTTGCTCATTGGGAGCTCCACCCCGCCCCCCCAACTCTCACTAGAATTTCTTTGGAAGTGAATGTAAGCGAATATGATTCCAGAGCCATTTAGCTACAAGAGACCTCAAAAGAAAGGTTTGCACCGACTTTAAAGTTGCTCTGCCATTTTAAATTTTTGTTGTGGTTTAAAAATTAATCTTTTTTAACTTTTTGGAATTTTCCCGTCGGTTACAGGATAGAGGCTATAATTTTGCCAAATTTCAAGTTTATAGCTCATCTGTAAGTGGGTAAACATTAATGTCAGTTAGTGAATGAGCCATGTGGTTTTATAGTAGTATAATGCACAACCTTGTCTCATAACTGGTATAAGTTAACCAAATGTAATATTTACGTAAAATGTATACTTGGCCCCGTTGTGATGCGCTCATAAACATCATGGCAGTTTTAATTTTCCCCTGAAAATGACTTTTAGGGCACTTTACAGAAGCTAAATTTCCTTAGTTCTGCAAATATATATGAAACTTAATAACATATAATTGCAAAATTGTAGTACTATTAAAAATAAAAAACATTTATTTGAACTATATCCTTATAAAACCAAAAGTTTCGGAGATATTGGCAAATATATTAATACAATTTTGTTAACTTTAGTTGTACAGAAATACTACTTAAGTTTTAACAAAATAATTATCTAATTCCATAGAGTAAGTAGATAAGTAGGTCTCCCAAAAAGTGTATTTTCTTTTTTCTTTAACCTCTTAGGGGAAATGTTTGTACAGCAATGATCTGGCTCATCACTTTAGATTCAATAGTCAACATAAAACTATTTATAGGTCAAAATTTAAAATTAGGAATTTAATAGCAATGTGATAACCATAAGATGTGTAACTCCTAATAAAATGTCGAGAATTTTAACCATAAGTCAAATTTAATAATTAGTATTCCCCCTTGGGTATCCAATATCGATATCTTTATTTTGTCCAAATATACTAGTGAGGACTTAAATTAATTTAAAATAAAATCATAAAATTTAAATATGGAAGTCAAAAAATTTTAACAAAATTATAATGCAGTTTTTGCCCGGATTTGCTAGTTTATATTATTTTGTTTCACATATATTACGAGATATTAGTAAATATCTTCATTTTTAAACAATAGAGCGAGAAAGTCCGTGAGGAGTTCCATACCATTTATTAATCCACAAATTGAAGAAATATCGATACTCTCCATTTTCATGAATAAACCAAATAGCCCGAGTTTTAGACGATTTAAAATAAATTCTTTCACAAATAATGTTTTTTACGCTGTAAGACTATTTTTATAATTATTTAAAAATATGTTTTTTCTTTCAACGTTTTATTTTTAAAACCATCAAAATAAAACTTAGGTTTATCCAAATGAGAAATTTGTCTTGACGTCATAAATAGGCAATGTCAATAAGTTTTATTTAGCGTGGGTTTCAACAATACATTAAATCTACCCCGATGGTTCAAGGCCATTAAGTGTTGACCTGGACTAACATACATACCTTTATGAAAAATGAGTATTTTAATAGGTTCGTCCAGATCAAAGATGCATCACAATTTCGCAATAGGGTTGAATAACAAACCTGATTATAGCGCCGTGAGATAGAATGTTCAGGCAAAACACAATACATTGCTGAATTCAGTGCAGGCTATACATCAAGGAAATTAAGTAAAAACCTTTTACGTCAAACAAATACTATGAAGTTATTTTAAATACAAAACAGTACCGTACCAGGAAGATAAATTATTTCAATATAGATATATGATAGTACAAATTAATAAAAATTATATTTAATTAGTATTTCTCAAAGTATATTAAAATCTCATAAACTTCAATCTAGTGGTCAATAGAAAAAGATAAAAACTTTGAATTGTGTTCTTTTTACTTAAATTAGGCCCATTTGCAAAGACAGCTGTGTTTTTAAAATACTCATAACATTTTGAATTAAAAATTTACGTTTTAATATTCTTTAGTAAATATTGTATCAGGTTAATTAATTTATATAAATTTTTTAACTTCACAATTTTATTGATACGTTCATATCAATGGTAATTGCATTAATTTGTATTGGGAAAAAACACAAATAATTGAAACTATAGATTCATTAGCATTAAAATTAAACTGTAGTTTCTATTATATATTTGTAGAACCATCTCATACAACGAAGCCTTAATTAAAAGCCTTTGTAATCTCGACCCTCTTGACTCCCAAACACCCCTCCCTCCACCACCCCTCGTATGGGGATGACAGTTATGCAAATCACTAAAACAATCCTCAATCATTTATCGTTGTATTATATGGTATAAAAAAATCCAAGAAAACTAAACTAAATTTCAAGCCATTTTCTCTATTCACCAATACGCAAGATGTCGAATGTATTGCGATTTTTTAAGAATCTAGAGAAATTTAAAATATATGCAGTTCTTAACGAAGAAGCAACCACCTTAAATATTTATTACATTGTAGGTTCATCGTCCAAAGTTGAGGTTAACTTGTTGTTATATAGTTCTATAAGAATATATTTTTAACTCTGCCATTTTATCGGGATATTTTTTTTTCGTAGCTAAATGGTGAACGCTTGCAATCCAAATAAAAATACGTGACGAATCGTAATTTTCTCAGGTCTGGAATAAATTTATCTACCGTAGATAAATTTAAATTATATTTGGACCTATTTCCGTAGCTATTGAATGTTCTCACTCTGATACTAGACTGGCTTGCTTAAGACGGAAAGATCGAGTTTGAATCTTAATTAGGGTGGTTTTCTCCTAAATAGTTCCCCACTGTCTTTCCACGCAGTATTGGATTGACTACATAAAAAATGATTCCTTCCTCATACCTTATCCATTAAAGTAATAATAATATATGCGTGTAGCTTGAACAAGTAGTAAGACACGAAAAAAGAGTTATTTTATTTCATAGAATTAGTTTAGTTATATAGAATGCTAAAGTAATTTACCTTCCCTTCGATCTCACCTTAAGAATAACTACATTAAAATAAACATTTCGATGACATTTCAAATAATTTAACTTTGATAAATTATTGAATCTCATCGAGTTGTCTTTCGTGCGAGGCTTCCAAGTACAATCAATTTACCCTGAAGCGTATCAATCTTACCTTGACGGATTACAATATGGCCCTATCTTATAAGCTATACCATAGCGTAATGATGCGAGGTAAGCTTGCCAATTCTCAGGGTAAATGAAGAGTAAAATTCCATCTACCACGAACATTGTAACGGATGCGTATAATAGAGATTTTTTTTGATCATTCTTTGTGAGATTAAATCAGTGAGTTATTAGAAATGCCCAGGTGAAGAAATGAGCTACTATCTACTACAATTTTCAGGGCTAGTGTTTCATCGAGACTACGGATGAGTTTTTGAACTAATTTCCCAAGGGTAACTTACTATGAAAACTACGAGCTTTGTCTGTGTAAGAGGGAGAGGGGTGGGAGTCGCGGAAAGAGTATAAATTAAAATGAAACCTGCGTTGGTAAAAATGACTATTGAACAAAGCAACGATATAAAATACAGATATAAAAGAGGACGTTTGTAAATCGTATTGTACGAAAGTGTGTATATTTTTTTATAAGATGATTTACGATTTTATCTTAGTGATTCAAATAATGTAAAAAATAGTGAACGTTCTTGTAGTATAGTGGCCAGAGCCCTTGGCTGCTGACCTAGAAGTCCCGGGTTCGATTCCTAGCTAGTAACGGGGAATTTTTCTAGGAATAATATATAATTACCATGGTCACAAGGAATTGGTTAATTAGGCGTAATGCGTATAACCCGAACGGTTAGTAAGACGGGGTGCTAAAAATACTAGGCTTAGGTTAGGCTAAGATCTGCATTGGCTTCCCCCGTCATATTCATGATCCTCATCATCTCATCTCATCAAGACATGGAAAGAGCCTCCACGGAAAGGATGTACGATTAGCGTCCCCCGGGCAACGGTACATTAGTACTGGGTATTATTTCCACAAACTGAACTACAGATCGATGTAGCCCAGAGACATTATTATTATTATTATTATTATTATAATTATACATACAGTAGGGAAGTCACAATTTCATCAAGATTGTATTAATTCTTGTATTATTTTAAATGCAAATTATGTTGTATTTATCATCAATAATTTAAGTCCCAACAAACCAAATTATTACAATCAAACGCACTTACCTACTCTATGAGTCTATGGCAATAGGAACTTGAAAGTGCATTACCGTACGCAAAAAAGTACGCCACTTATCCTTATCTGGAGCTAATTCTATCCAGTCTATCTCATTACACACTATCTCTCTCAGATATATCCAAATATTATCTTCCCTTATATGTGTCTGGGTCTTCCCAGTGGTCTTTTTCCATTGGGCTTGCCAGTCAATACCTTGAACGTGGTTCTAGATACTTTCATTCTCACTGCATTACCTGCCCACCATATACCTGTGAGATTTTATTATCCTAACAAGTGTCTGGTGATGAGTACAAGATATATAGCTCAGCATTATGTAGCCTCCTACATTTCCAACTATCTTTATCCATTTTTGGACCAAATATCTTCCTAAGCACCCTGTTTTCGAAAACCCTAAATTTATTTTCGTCATTAAAGGTAAGATACCATCTTTTGCAACTATATAGAACAACCGGTAAGATTATGGCTGTTCATATTCTGAATTTTACATTTCTTCACTACTGAGCAAAATGGCCTAATTTAAATATTGTTTAAGGTGATTTACCTATGAATAGGGGGTAAGGTTCGAATTCCGGTCACGTGTACTGAATATATATTTTCCAAAATGTGAGTACTTTTCCTCAAAATTAGTGTAATTAAAAATGAATAGCCAAATGAGTTACAAGAAGATGTGCATGGGCAGACAAAAAAAAAATCAATGATCTTAAAATAAAAGTTAGTATTTCCAATAAGGCTCCATCCAGCCGGGTTTATTTTACAGTGGCTGTTGTGTTTGGAGAAAAGAAATGAAAATAAAGGATATCAAATCAATCGAGGAAAAGACAAGTCGCCGGAAATATTAACCTGATCCCTCAGACTACGTAAACAAGTTTTCTGTGGGATACTGTTTACCTTCTTGAGCTAGCGGGATATTGATTAGCTCAGGGGTTGAGTATATTTTTGTGAGGGAGGAAAGATACATCTCTGAGGAACTTGGGTAGAACTTTCGTTTTGATAAATGTCGAAGTTGAAAAAATATGGCGACTTCATTTTTGATATCCACCAAATCCCTATTTTTGTATTAGTATTTTTTTTTATTCACAGCGTCTTCCTACCCATTAGGGTTATATGCCTATGTACTAATAACGCTAATAACTTTAGGGATTAGGTAGGTTATATTTATAGGAAGTGTACCCGCATTTGTGTGGGGGTAGAGTAAAAATATTTTAGTAAAAACCAGCCTCAGTACAATCTACTGAGTTTCAAACCTAAATATACCCGTCATCGGCAGTTTAGTCTACTCCAAGAGTAGCACATTAGACAACGTGACCATCGAAGAGGGTATTATTTTATCGTTCAAGCACTACTCACTCAAAATATGAATAGTTTGTAAGAGCAGTTTGAAAAAAAATGTAATTTGTATTTGTATGAAAAGGGGAATGAAGGACTAAAATAGAACATAATATTTGGAAAATAATCTGAATAGGGTTTGAACACTTGATCTTTCTGTTAGCAGCGATGAAAAGTAGTACATATATAACTTTATGTTTGATTACTCGTCTACACATATCCTTAGGAGGAACTATAATCTGCATGACGTCATAGAAGGAAAGGTTTAGGTGCTTATAATGAAGGTCGATTCGAATACTAGAGGACTTATAGGAAAGAAAAAAAATTCTGGGAGCTCAAGGAAGGGGTCAGGGCGCATTGACGGTCAGAGTTCAAAGGAATGGACCTGTCGTATGACAGAACACCTAATAATAAGAGAACATATCTTAGAGGATGGCTAAATAAAAATCATTAGTGTAAACATCGACTCAAAGGTTATGGACACATTTATTGAGAATCAAATCCTGTCTAGTAAACCCCCTCACCCATCCTTCCTCCGCGCCCCCTCATCAACATAAGTATCTGCCTTATTTTTGATATTCTCTTAGCCCCATGCGTAACTACCCATTCATGCTATATGCATGTATAATAATGTTGCTAATGTTTTAAGAATGAGGTGTGTAGGCACCCTAGCCCTAATTTCTTGGAAAGAGAATGGAAAACTATTGAGAAAAAAATCACTCTCACTAAACCCGATCGCAATTATAGCCCCAATCTCCATTCATCGTAGGTCCAGTCTTTTCCAAGAATTACATCTTAGACTATTTTAACAAGTATAAGGGTTATTTATATGAACTTTGTGAGTCAATAAATTACCGATTACTAGATGTTTATGTTGAAAAATTAAATTATATTTCTATCATATATTATTTATTGTAATTAAAGATTTAAATTGTTTTATGGTTTACTCTGGTAAATATGTATCAATTTGAATATTAAGCTTTAAAAATATTTCTCCTAAAGCATTTTAAGTCACACCCCATTTTTATTATTGGAAAAATAATAATGGTGTAAAATTAGTATGAGTTAGAGTTTAACAAAATGTATTAAGGTAACAAGTTATGAATACCACACAGGAAAACTAAACGTAATAAAAGCACATAAATAGAGTAGTAAAAGATAAATAGGATTGGTCTATTTGATCTTAGTCTAATAAGATAAAGTTATTTCTTTTCACACGGTTATAAAATGTGTGTTTTATGCTTTTGTAAGTCCACGGAGGAGCTGAAAATTCTACGAAAACACAAACTATTATTACCGATGAAAGATTATGCTGGAAAAATGAAATAAATCTTAGAACGAAGCTATGAACTGCCAGTATAGCTTAACTGTATCTTATTTATTCATTTGGTTAAACGAACAAGTAATTCACTAAATCAAGTCTGTTAGCAAGTACTATAAGGATTTCTGATACATCTATATTTTGAAAGTGAACATTAAATTCCTACTGTAAGATAATATAAAACTTCAACAAAAAATTACTAGCCTACTGTTGTTTTTTGTTTGTTTGGAATCACAAAGATATGAAAATTGTGTAGTTATTTTAAAATTTTCGTAGATTTAATAATAAAAACTTTTTTTAAGTACACAAAATAATTCTTTAGTAGGTTCGTTTAGTTTAATTTTATACATACAGTAATTTCAACTTTAACATCATTTAAAAATTGTATCTACAGGTGACTTTATTTTCATGGTTAATATTCATAAACTGTCGATATAACTATTAATAAATATATCTACTTAAACAATATTTTACTATATTTGGACAAAAACGGATTTTTTTAGCAATAAAATCTGCGAAATCACTAGCCCAAAACCACGCTACATAAATTTAATTACGTTATTATTTTTAACACATGACTATTTAATTATTATTAAAAAATGTTAGAAATATAAAATTAAGAAAATTAAGTTTGTTTAAAAAGATTTGACCATTTGAATACATTAGTAAATATGTATAATATGATTAATTAAAAACTAAACAGCACATAATTAAAAGAAAATATATAAATCAATCTATATGATTATTTATGTAAATAAATAAACATAGAATATTTATTTTTAATAGTACCACAGCTTTACAATAAAAAGTTATTTCGTATTTCATATATTTGCGAATATATGATCAAATCTGGACAAATCTCTAATTGTAAAGTATTATAAAAGCCTTTTTAAAGGTAAAATGAGACTAGCCATTTTTTTAAGTGTTTAGCGGTGCCTTGATACGAAATTTAAACCAAGTCGCTAAAACAGATTTTGAAATATTTATTTCTCCCCCTTCAGTAAACAACCCTTTTTATATTGTTAGGTATATAGTTCCAAAAAATTATACCAGCGGAACCTTATGAATATATTAGATATCAAGTTTTAGTCATGTAGGTAAAATTTTTCTGCTCTAGGCCGAGAGACAGACAGACATTGGTTTGAAGGGGTCATAAAACGTCAATATTAATAATTATCAAATATCTTATGCTAGATTTTTTTGGCTATAACAATACTTTGTTTACAAGGAATCAAGAGAGGGTAAAAATATAAGTAAAACTACCTGAATAATATAATATATGAATAAATAAGTAACAAAATAAATAATATATATTATAAAATAAATAAATAAATAAAAATTTACTTTTATTTGAGTAAATGACAAAATAAATATAAAAAATAAGCATAGTGGAAAAAATAAATAATATTTCCGTATAATTTGAATTTATGACATAGTACATTTAAAGAATAGAGGCCCTATCAAAAGAATATAAAAATATAAATACAAAATGCCATATTGTTTGAATATATAACTTAATAAATATAGAGATAATAGTCAATATTTGTATAAAAGGGTATTAAATATATGAATAAAAATAGCTATATATTTAAATAGATGATTAAATAAATATAAAAATAAAATATTCTTCAAATCTAAAAATGACACCTGAACACGGGAATCGAACCCGACACCAGATGTCATTTTTAACTTTAAAGAACATGATATCTAGATGCTGTTATAACTGTTATTATCAAATATAATAGATCTGCTATTTAATCAATAAAAATACCTGTAAAGATAATAAATAAGTAAATAAAAATATCAATTTGTTTAAACACATGACTAAACATATCCGCCCGTAGCTACCCACCTACAGAAGTTTCTCTAGTGCCAAGCACTGAGGCTGGTCTCGGTCTCTCCTCCTCCAAGACTAGCTCAACCTCTCCCCGATACAGCTGGAACATGGTGGCCAAACACTGGAGCCTCACTTTGCCGTACTGGAAACTGGAGGCGGACATCTCCATCTCCAGACCGATACTGGTCACCACCCTCTCGCTGGACTCGCGACTGTTCCGTGAGACGGATTGCTGAGAGAAACTCACTTTTGTCTGGAATAATATAGGACAGGTCCCTGTACAGGTGACTAGTTCAGGACCCTGCCGAGAGGGTGTGTGAGGGTAGTTACCTGCGTCCTGGTCACCACCCTCTCGTTAGACTCACGACTGTTCCGTGAGACGGATTGCTGAGAGGAACTCACTTTGGTCTGGAATAAGATAGGACAGGTCCCTGTACAGGTGTCTAGTTCAGGACCCTGCCGAGAGGGTGTGTGAGGGTAGTTACCTGCGTCCTGGTGACCACCCTCTCGTTAGACTCACGACTGTTCCGTGAGACGGATTGCTGAGAGGAACTCACTTTGGTCTGGAATAAGATAGAACAGGTCCCTGTACAGGTGTCTAGTCCAGGACCCTGCGGAGAGGGTGTGGGTAGTTACCTGCGTCCTGGTCGCCAGCACACTCAGCTTTGTGTTTGATGTTATTAATCGTACTGGAAACTGGAGGCGGACATCTCCATCTCCAGACCGATACTGGTCACCACCCTCTCGCTGGACTCGCGACTGTTCCGAGAGACGGATTGCTGAGAGTAACTCACTTTGGTCTGGAATAAGATAGGACAGGTCCCTGTACAGGTGTGTAGTTCAGGACCCTGCCGAGAGGGTGTGGTTAGTTACCTGCGTCCTGGTCACCACCCTCTCGTTAGACTCGCGACTGTTCCGTGAGACGGATTGCTGAGAGGAACTCAATTTGGTCTGGAATAAGATAGAACAGGTCCCTGTACAGGTGTCTAGTCCAGGACCCTGCCGAGAGGGTGTGGGTAGTTACCTCCGTCCTGGTCGCCAGCACACTCAGCTTTATGTTTGATGTTATTAATGTGTATGTGTGTGTGTCTACATAGTCATACATATATATATATATAATTGTGTGTGTGGCTTATGCATTGTATTGTGTTCAGTAGGAAGGAGTGTGTGTGTTTTTTCTATACAGTTGAGTGTGTGGCTTGTATGTAGGCGTGTGAGTTGTACCTATGTGTGTATTTGAGTGTGTGGTAAGTGCATAGGAGTGTGTGTGTGTGTTTTATGTATTTATGATTGGGTGTTGTATATAATTAGGAGGGTATATTGTATGTATATTGGGGTGTGTGTTGCATGTATATAAGAGTGTGTGTTTGTTGTATGCATGTAGGAGTGTGTGTTCTATGCATGTAGGATTATCTAATGTATGTAATTATAAGTGTGTGTTGTATGTATATAGGAGCGTGTGTTGTATGCATGTAGGATTATCTAATGTATGTAATTATAAGTGTGTGTTGTATGTATATAGGAGTGTGTGTTGTATGCATATAGAAATGTGTGATGTATGTATATATAGGAGTGTGTGTTATATGTATGTGTGTATGATTACATTTATCAATTCCAATGTCTCTCTTCACGCGTGACCAGCTCACCTTCTTCCCGTTGACAACCCAGGTGAGATTGAGGGCTGGATTAGAGGGGGGAGAGGAGCAATTGGCCCTCACCATGTCCCCAACAGAGTACCGGGTCTTCTCCACCATGAGCCTCGGGTCCCCATCGGGCAAGTCTGGAACACACGACCAAACAGAACCCTTTTTTTCTCATGTACTGATTTATTCTTATAAAACATGATAAATTACTTGATGCACACAACGGAGTCTTACTACCCGTTAGGGCTGTACGCATGTGAATTAATAACGCTAGTTTGTTAGATATGAGGGAGGGTCAATTTATATGAATTGCACCCACGATCGCTTGGAGAAAGAGTGATAAACCTTTTAGGAGAATCAACCCTTCATTACATTATTATTATTATTATTATTATTATTATTATTATTATTATTATTATTATTATTATTATAAAGGAAATTGAAATTTAATTGAAATAATTATTATTATTTTATTATTATTATTATTATTATTATTATTAATACTGTTTGCACCGAATCTTACTATCCATTCGGATTGTACGCACTTACGCTAATGTGTAATGGTAGGGTGATTATAAGATGAACTGGAGGAATTACAGTTTAACGTGAGATCCAAACCACTGTGAAGGACTAGTATTCCACGCATTCACTAGTTATGATTAATAGACATCGCGTCAGAGGTGAAGGAAGGGTTTGACAATCAGATAAATCTGTGCCTGGACCGAGGATTGAACGCCCGGATCCCCAGTACAGAAGTCCGACTATACCGCTAGGTCACCCCCTTCATTACACCCATCCAGTATTCAAACCACGACCTCCCTGTCATTAACAGTCCAGTCTGTTGTGAAGGTGACGTCTTAGACCGGTGATTTTCAATCTTATTTTTGTTCAAGGGACACTTTTTTTTTTGTCATGAGTCCTTGCAACACTCTGAATGTGCAATTTGTGAGCTATACAGTAGCCCCATAGCTTTTTTGGTGCTGACTGACAGCTCACAGCTGACTTATAACAGTCAACATTTAGGTATATATCTAAATGTTGACTGTAGAAGTGACAGCTGTTAAACACATGTTTTTGCAGATCATTTGGTTCGGCGTAGGGATACATAATTTTGTCTGGTGACTTTTAAAAGCCGTTAGCTGTTAGTCAGCACCAAAGAAGCCATGGGGCTACTGTACATGTGATTTGTTTATGCTCACTCACAGATAGAATTAAATCAGTGGAACAGGACATGCGCATGTGATTGTATTTTATCAAACCGCGATTTGAATTAGGTATATATGAAAGGCGAAGCTTGTGGGATGAAGGATTATAATAATGGAAATCAGCAGTAGTTGAATAATAAAGATAAAATGAATAAACTCCATGGCATCAGCCGGCAAGCGAGCAATACCAACCGAACAGCTACTGCATTTTGACGAAGATAATGCCAACATGTATGTATAGAGGGTGTCATGTGGTCAGCACAACGAACCATATCCAGCCATAAATCTCAGTTGTAAGACCATAGCCGCAACTTATCTACTCTAGTAGCTCCTTTTTTGTCTTCACGAGGCTGAGTCGATCATGTTCCAGACCCACTGCCTCACAGAAAATCTGAAAGCTTCAGCGAGTGAACCCGGGACCTCTTGATTAATTCAAGAACTCTGTCGTTAAGCCACAGAGATTAAATCATATTTTAATAAATTGACAAATGATACCTAGACATGGGTTTGATTTTCATGTCAAGATGTCATTTTTAATTTATACGAAGTAGTGTCTTAAGCCAAAATAAAGTTTTTAATAAGGTGCTGATAACAGATTAAATTAAAGGAACCGTTTCTGTAGTAGCATGTGTCACTATTTCGGTGAAGTTTTACCGTTGGACAAAACCCGCAATGTCCTTATATGTTACAATACCTCCATCACATATACCGGTCTCAATCCCTGGGTGAAACATCTGCACATCGATTCTTGTAAGGACTAAGCTTTGAGCTCGTCTAGTTTGAGCTTCCAATGAGGGAGGAATATATGGTTCCACATTCCAGATGGGTATGATAAGGATAGAGCTCCCAAAATTGTTTTTTCTCTTTCTTTAGAGGCAAATACTTTTAAATTTCATCTAAACTGCTACATTCCTCATTACAACCTTAAGAGTGAAATTAAATGAGAAAATCCTGGATCAGTAGTAAGTGTGGTGCAATTTTGTTTTATTTATTATGTGACTTAATTAGTGTAAACTTACAGTATTTAATTTCATTAAAATTATAGTGTTATTCGGTCTAGGAGGTAAGGTGTCAGACTTCTGTGCTGGGGGTTCGGGGTTTAATCCTCGGTCCTGGTATAGATTTATCTGATTACCAAACCCTTCCTTCACCTCTGACAAGACGTGTATTAATCATAACTTGCGAATGTGTGGAATGCCAGGTCTCCACCGTGGTTCGGATCCCACGTTAAACTGTAGGTCCTCCATTTCATCTCAAAATCACCCTACCATTACACATTAGCGTAAGTGCGTATAACCCGAACGAGTAGTAAGACGTGGTGCTAGTAATAACATAGTGTTAATAAATTACAGTAAATATAATTATAAATTATGAGTCACACTAAAAACATAAAAATTTGGGATATGTGGAGATATATAATAGCTTCATTATTATATTAAAATAATGGAGACTCCATTCTTGTTCTAGAAACTCATATTTTGGTATTTTCAGATCAATAAAAACATTTATTTTTATTCTTAAAAAAATTTTTATTTGTGATCCAGAATTCCTATCTAATATCGTTTGGTACCCATTTTAACATTAAAAATAAATGATACATATTTTAAGATCGTGTTCAGCCGTTTAAAGAGAGAAGCTAAGTTACTGAACTAAAATAAAATGACCTCAGGAAATTTTGCTGTAATGCTTCTATCATTTAATTAGAAATAATTATTCAAACCTTAACCAATATAAATACAAACCTTGATTAGCACAGCCTAAAACTTTTTTTTATAATAGCTAATGCCTTTTATAGAATAAACAATATTACGATTATTTTTTTTAATTTTTGCTCTTTTTAAAAAAAATAAAAGTAAAAAGACTACGTCAATATATATATATATATATATATATATAT
>CABFOV010006345.1:0-35383 GCA_902141375.1 Timema poppense | reverse complement strand
GAAATTTAAATTATAATTGTTCACAAAAGTAGAAATAAAATAGGGAAATACAAGGTAGGGCGGCAAATAACATCATAATATGTATATGTATATGTATGTATGAATGTATGTATGTATGTATGTATGTATATGTATGTATGTATGCATGTATATAATAACATGTATAAATACAGATAAGAAGTTTATTTGAAAGATTTAAGAAAACTACACATGTTGACCGTTGTTAAAAGTCAACTATAAGTGCAGCGCACCCGCTATCTCTGCTATCACAGTAAACTGGACTGGCTATAACGCGGAGATCAAGGCTCGAATCTTGATAGCACGTTTTTCCTAAATGGTTTTCCATTTTTACTTCACGCAACTTCCTCATCCCTAAAGCCACTAGCGTAATTATTATTTAAGCATCTAGCTAGAACGGGTAGTAAGACGCGGTGCTAAAATTTTTGTGAAAAAACATTAAACGTCTCCACGACAGTAGAATGTTTGAATCTATAATTAAGTCCGTGTCTGGGGATGCTGATATAAACATAATTTTATCAAGAAAATAGAAGCATCTATTATAAAACCTGTCAGTTTTACTATTTAAGGTGCGGGCGAAGGGAGCGCGGGTAATTTTGCAGTTTTTATAACATTCAATTTTTTTTGTCCAAAATAAATCAAATATTTCTCCAGTAGCAACATAAAGTTTAGTTTTCTGCACATGATAATATCAACAGATCTTGAATATCTGTCAAGCGTGTCCTGGAATGTTGTCAAAACTTTTTAAATAAAGAGAAAATGTTTTGACTAAATTCCAGGACACTCTTGACATATATTCCAGATCTGTTCATACTAGCATGTGCAGAAAACTAAGCTCTACGTTGCTACTGGAGAAATATTTCATATATTTTTGCCAACAAAACGTAATGCCATAAAAACTGTGAAATTACTCGTGCTCCCTTCGGCCGCACCTTAACAATATTACTTATTATATTTAAATGCAGAAGAACGATAATAAAAATACAGAGGTTTATTCTTGATAATAAATACAAATGTTTTTCATGTGGTTTTCTGTGATAAGAAATTTTAGCAAATTATAAAAAAAAATACAGGGCTGATACGTACCTGAAAAACAGTGAAAGTTTAGAACATTCATGGAATTTGTTGTGACAGAGGAAAGGTCGGGTAGAACTCAGAGATATTTTAAAAGTAACTTGAAATTTTCAGATATTTTTTGAAATACAAAGAAGAAGAGCATAGCCCATCTTACCCGTAAGTTTGAAATCAAATTAATAAGATTTTTCTAAAAACAGATAAACTTGTTTTAAATAATTCTTGTGTCAATAATGCAATAGGAATAAGGGAAAATTAAAAGATTTATTTTATAGCTCTCCATATGAAATACTGAATGGGAAGGTTCCTACTTTTTGGTCCCGAAGACCAGGAAAAGCGAGTGTATTTCGAAATTGAAAACAGTGTATCAGTGGATAAAATACCAAGGGCGTGTAAGTCATTTATTAGTATCGTATTCCATTTCAAAGCTCAATGAGTAAACTTCTTACAAACCTATAGAGCAATAAGATCAAAACGATTGTCATTGGAAATAAATTCGTGTGATTATTTTGTTCAAAACTACTACTGTACTAGATTGATTAAAAAGGAATCAAGTAACTTCTCGATTGTTAGAACTACTCAATTTTGACTATCATTACGTGATAGAACGAGAGAAACTAAAAAAGGTAAGTTTTTTTTGTAGTTTTTATATCAAAAAATTGATCGGTAAAAATTAATCCAATATTTCTTTTATAAAATCATAGAGGTTAATATTATTCATATGGTAATATTAACAAATAATAAATATTGGTCATAGCATAGATGACACACTTTTTAAATAAATAGAAAAAGTTTTCATGTAATTCCAAGACACCTTGACAGATATTCAACATCCAACTAGTTTTAATCGTGCAAGATTTGGTCAAGACAGGTCCTGCTATCTTGACAATCTAAATTAAGCCATTTATAACGCTTCTAATATTCATGTATGCAGATTTGCACATTGAATGGTTTCATTAGTAAATAACTGATCTTGTCAACATGGTATGTAGTTTCAGATTGAATTTATTAAACATATTTGGCATGCTCCATTGCGTACATGAAACACAGTTAAGAAGTTTAAAATCAATATTAATGTAGATCATGAACACGATACATTCAGTTTAATTTAAAACAATATATGCAAATGTTTTTTGTAACACAAACTTAATTTAATTTATAGTTTTTGTTAGGGTAAACTATAAGCTTTCTGGTGAGCAAACATATACTTATGGCCTAACTATCATAAGTTTACACTGATTTTGATAATAAGTCCGTCCTGAAAGATATTTGTCCCTACCAGAATCCTCTATTTTGGTAGAGAAATTTGAGAAAATATATTTCGAACATTTTAATATAATTTGTTTTATTACCAATATTTTTGTCAGCAGTATAACTGTGGTAGATTATGTGATGACCCTAATTCATCTATGAAGATAGTTACGTTTATCACGAGGAAGGGGTTAAGGGAATGTCTCTTAAATTAATTTGTCTGGAGGTGCCAAATCTCTAAACCACCTCTACATACAAACGTATTTATTTTAAAGTTTTTTTAAAATTAATAGTTTGAGTTGCTTGGATCAGTAACAAATGAAATATACCTTATATAAAGGGATAAGACAAATTACAGTTTCAAATTAAACTGATATCAAATTCATTTTTAAATTATATAATTTTAATTCGATTGAAATAACATTTGAAATCAAAATAACCTAACTATATTTATTGCTTCCTTAATATTTCCATTTATTAATTACAGTGATTTTATAGGTTTCTTAGTTGGTTGAATAATTTCAGACATCACTCCCACAATCGACTGAACTATTGACGGCAGGGATATCGGGGTTTGAGTCTCGCTTGGGTGTATCTTCTTAAGTGATTTATTAAGTTTGCCCTTACGCAAATGCGGGTACACTTTCTCAAACATTAGCCTTTATCATCCCTAACACATTTGCGTAATTAGTGGTACATATGCGTATAACCCGAACGTGTAGCTAGTCGCTGTGACAAAAAAAAGAAGCTAAATATGCCTGTTTTGCACAGAGAACAACATTGTATTGATAACCATTCTCTCCGCATCAACATTAAGCACAGATGCCCATATTGTCTGCATCATGTTCAAAAGAAAGGTTTTGTAAATGATATGGCTAATAGCAACTGAACCATATACATTTTAATGCCTTCTCGTATGTCCTTAGAAAATTTACGTTGAAAGTTCATATAGTTATGTATTACAAAAGTTATATTTTCTTAACAAACAGAGATTCCAAACAAATAACTTGTTTTGTTCTACTACACAAGACTCGTAGAATTTCATGGACATAGTTAAGCGTATATTCCGTGGATAATAATCAATTTTGCATTTTTGTAGCATTTTCAATTTAACATCCTCTATCAATCTGAGGTTGGAATTTACGAGGATTTATTGGAAAATATCACTTACGAAATAATACGTTAGTGTACCTCTAAGTGTAGATATATGTTAAAACGTTATTGGTTTAATTACTTCGCATTGGGCACCCATTAAAGCGTTACGGGTCGGCGATAGGCGCCGATTGAAGTGATACCGTTTAGTTACCTGATAATTGCCCCGTGATCGAGCACAAATTAAAGCAGTACGGTATTTCGGTATTGTGAGATAATTGGAATTTATAGCCCCGTGATCGAGCGCCAATTACTATGATACGGTTTTACAATCTGAGATTTTAATTGAATAAATAAGACCTTTGTATATAGCATACGATTTATAAAAGTGATATTATCTTCGGTATGAAAATATTATGTAAAATGATACAATTTTCGTTGAACTACAGATTATTTTTCTGCAACATTTTCTGTGTACTCTATGGATTTCAGTTAGTAGCAGTCAATATTTTGTGTTACTAATATATTTATACTAATGGCACTGTTAATAAATTGTTTTGTTAGATTTATGTCACCGACAATGTGTGTATTCATACGCACAAATGGCTTATATATGACCCTTGGACCTCTCGCAACCAGTGTCAAAACCAACTAATCGAAAGAGTCCTGGTGACAGGTGTCGTGAAGGCTAGCTTCTTATTGAGTAGAGGGAGTTAGCGTCACTTGCTTTTTTGGTAAATACTACGGAGTTGATTTATTTAAAGAAAAAAATAAGTTTTAATTGTGCCATCCTTTGACATTATTTCTAAAAAGCGCGTGTTTCTCCATGGATGAAGTATTGAAAGGATATTTTACATACAATACTTAAAGAAAAATACCTTCATCCATGACTTTTTTAATATATGAGAGGGGTCCAAATTAGTATAATTACAATATATATATATATAATACATATATATTTTTATTATAATTAAATAATATTTAAAATATTATGTTACTTTTAAAAATAAAAGCAAACTAATTTATTATTACTACTGTTATTATTAATTTTATTTGTTCCTTATATAAAGTGGTAACGCATTATCCCAAAAAATATTTTACTTTGTCCGTACATTTTCTATACTAGCGGTACTCAAACTGGGGTACGTGGGCACCTTTCAGGCAGTAAGCGAGCAGCTCTCAAGGGACCGTTGGCAAAATAACAGGGGACATAGGGAAAACCCTAATTATTGTCAGTTACCGTTATCTGGATATTTCAACCCCTCTTTTATCCTTATTGGCTCTCAGCTGGAGAAAAATTTCTGAGAACTTTAACCATCTACTTGACACCTTCTACATTAGCAACTTATCATGCCTTTCTAACAACATATCTTTGGGAGAGTAGTTTTTAATACATTGTGTACCTAAAAAAATAGTTCTGCAATAGGTTAAATTTGGAACCGGACCATCGCTTGAAAGTTTCAACTGGACAACCAGACATCAAAAAGTTGTGCCAAGCCATGCAGCCACTCTCAATGAAAGACTTTGGGATTCATAATATATCAGCTCCAGAACTACAATTAAAAATTTTGACTTGAAAATATTGTGTTCATGTTGAACGAATATGTGAAAAAAATGTAGAAAACTTTTTACAGTAAAATTATGTTTTTAACTGATCATAACGATTCTCAATAAGAGTTAATGTTAAGGCTATAACAATAGGATTCTCTTTGACTAGCTTTCTCACATTTGAAATATTTTGATTACAGATTTTTTCCCAGTAGATTAAAAGATCAATAATTTACTAAGTGGTCATATTTTTTAAAGCCTGTCATTTGGAAATATTTTATCTTGGGCGCAATGGCGGATTTAAGATTTGTTGTTCCCCTAGGCACAATTATAATACGCGCCCCACTACCCCCTTAAAAAAATGTTTTTGGCAAGAGCTTTGGGAAATTTCGAAGGAAATAGGTGTTGTGGGGAAAGAGGGGGGGAGTTAGTATTTGAGAAAAGATTTCTATGAAAGATAATCAGGCGTTTTTACCTATTGTCAAGGGCTTTAGGAAGTTTCGAAGCGATTGCAAAGTACATTTATTTAAAAAGAAATATTGTCATTCTGGCTTTACTTTGGACTATATTGATAATGTTAGTCAATAATTTATATACATCCTTATTAAAAAACAAAATATTATAATAAAAATAATATCATCCAAAGTATGTTTCTCCCTAAGGCCGCCGCCCCTAAGCCCATGCCTAGTGGGCTTACAGTGTAAATCCGCTTCTGCTTGGGCGTACATTAAGTTTTAGACATGGCCAAGGAGTACAATCAATCTAAAAAAAGTTTGAGAACCACTGTTATATACCCTAGAATCTAGACAGTTAAATGTTTTTATCCATAGGATCCAGGTGCATGATCTTATTCTTAGAAATGTTGGTTGAGAGAATAAGATGAGCAAAAATAAACCAAATTGGACAATTTTGTTGGATTAAATAACAAAGCTATTATGTTTGATAATTACAAAGTCGCATTTAAATATATTTTTTCAATCTAAAGAATAATTTAATTGGTGCTTACACCTATGTCGTTTAAATGGTTAATTTTAAGTACAAATTATTATTTAACTGGACCAAAAAAATAATTTTTTTTGTGGAATTAATAAATTAACTCTAAAATTAGTTGGTATAAATAGTAGTTTTACCAAAGAAAACAGTAGCTATCGTTTCCTTAGTTTTGTTGAAGCAGTGGTACCAATCGGGAATATTACACGTTAATATCTTAGGTAGTAGACTACGTAAAATTTAAAATTATGTATATATTATTTCATAAACACCGAATAATCAGGGCCAGATTTAGGGTAAGACCTAAAATAACTGGACGTAAGGACATGCGGCCTGGGTGTGCCAATTTTTTCTATCTTTTATGTGATTCTTATTGGGGGCTACTAGTTTCATTTTTAGGGTATACAGTCGAAGAGAAACTATATCTGCGTGTACTTGACGACTTTGATGTCTAAGGTAAGTTGTTTTGTGTTCAGTAGAGATTTGTTTATATTCAACGTTTGTAAGAGAATTGGCCGGTCACTTATCGCCTCTGTCGGGTAGAAGAAGACTCAAGCTCTTCACGGGTTATTTTTTCTAGAGAGAACTTAAAATTTGATTGGTTTTGTTACATTAAAAATATCTTAATCGAACTTCAAAGTTTCTACCTATTGATATTTTCTGATTCTATTTTCAATTTCATCCGAAATACTTTTCCTGTGCTCAAATCAAAGTGGAAGAGGACAGTCACGTGAAAAATATTAGTATGACGTAGATCAAATATCTGAATGAGGAAGAGGAATGACACAAAGTGGCTTTTTGTAGAGTACTTCTCCAATGTTAAGTCATCCTCTAATAAGACCACCCGTGCTTTGCGAACTAATCGGTAAGATGTGTGAGCTACGTCATTCACAGTAGGTAAATTTTCAAATGAAGTTGGACTTATTACGACATGGAACTATATTCTCAAATAATAACTCACTGTGTTATATAGTGTACGGTATATACTTGGTGGAAGGTCGCACAGG
The DNA here is from genome assembly GCA_902141375.1 of Timema poppense. NCBI lineage: Eukaryota > Metazoa > Arthropoda > Insecta > Phasmatodea > Timematidae > Timema > Timema poppense. Next base: position 28,403 of record CABFOV010006345.1, on the reverse strand, counting down.
AGGGAGTTCCTCAACATAAACACCTTGCTTTCTACATTGGAAAGTTTTATTTTTTCAAGCATTACATGAATCAAACTCATTGTAAGTAATCGTTTTCGCAATGAGTTCCTTAGAGCATAATTTTAAGGAGGTAGTTAATAGTTTGTTGCATGGGTTGTTACTCACTGTAGACAGTGAATTTTGGGTAAAGATATTTTCTTTTCCTGGGTAGATAGATATCTATAACGGAAGTTGTATATAACATTTCATGGCTATTTAAGCATAAGTGTATGTCAGTATCTATGTTAGCTTATTTTACAAGAAAACTTAACATACTATGCCTGTTTTTTTATTTTTGACATTGTTGCCAATTATTTTCTAAACTGGCTGTACTACATCTAGTTAAGGGTTGTAAATGTTAAAACTAAAGACGGAAGAAGGGTAACCACAATCAGCCCCTTCCTGGCAACGCTATTTCCATGAATCTGAATTTACTTGAATAAATGGCTTATAACTTGCAGGTGGGCGCTACTCTGACCAACTACCGACAATCACAAATCGAAATATTCCTGGAATCCCCTCACACCTTCCATTAGAAACCTAAGCCAGCCAACAGCCCGCTCATTGTTCTTTTGAGCTCCCAGTATGAAACAATTATTCGGTGAGATGTCTAAGTGCAGCGCTTTCTGCAAGAAAATATTCTTAATACTTTTGGAGAACAACATTTTGTTGGAAGGCTAGAGATATTCATTTTTGTCTATCAAAATAGTATTTTAAATCTTATTATGAGAAGTCTTTAGAACAGCCTGTTTAATTGGATTATTTTTTTAATTTTTGTTTTGTTTAGGAATTGAATGGAAAACCAATCCCACCAAGCTCAACACGTTCAAGGGGCTATAAGTAAAGTCAATGTAGTGCGCAAATAAAACAACGAAGCAGACATTTTGGACGTAGACATCCGGGGCATCTTCTAAGAAAAGAAAATTTAATGCAGAATTTTTTGTTGTGTTATTGTAACAGCAAGCGTTACTAATATAACATTTAAATATAAAGTTTTAACCAAATCAATAAAATCGTTTCGAATCTGGCTCCAGGGACAGACAGAAATGAAAGAACCACCTTTTTGAGTTCCGGGACATAGAAAACGTATGGATGCATCACAATCTCAAATTAGAAAGTTTTCACGGTTACAATACTTTATATTTATGTGAAAAAATATGAATAAACCTTTTTGTTTGTAAAAGAATCTTGTAAACATTATATTTTTCATTTATTTGAGGTATTCAACGTATACTTTCTTAAGAGACTGATTATATCAGCACACAACTTGTATACGAACTTAAATATATAACAGACACAGAATCCATTCTTTAATCCACAACCGTGGAAGGGGAAACTCACATTTCACCAATTTTTAATTTTTATATCATGCCAAAGATTGAACTTGGGGCCATTCGTTGGCTCAGTAGACAGACACGCCTACGACTGAGCTAAGGTGTCGAGATGAATACATTATAATTATTTATAGCTATTAAGTGAACTAGGATACCGCTCCAAAGAAGATTTAAAACTAAAACTGCTATCTTACTTTTAAAATAAATTGGCATCTGCTTCTATCTTTATGACAAACACTAGCCCTACATTTTAGCTCATTCGGTAGAGCGTATGTCTAATCTAAGGGCATGAGGATCGATTCCCAACTTGGTCTAAAAAATGTATATTCGATGTAATTTGGTCTTCCCCTTTCACTGTAACCACCACCCTTATTCTCCTAATGTAAATACAAAATACCAAAAACAAACAATAATTGCAGAGGAGCCAATAGGATATCATATGACAAATAGGCATATAGGTCATTCTGCTTCCATGAACCCACTTTACAAATATTATTTAGAGGACTCAAAATTTAGCCAAAATCAGAGGTAAAGGACGGGACAGTTTCATTCACATAGATTCTATATCGGAATACTATAAGAGAAGATAGACATTAACATAAAATTTAAATAGTTTATTTTGATAAACAGTAGATAAATTATACTATAACCAAAAAAGGCTAAAGTTAAACAGTGAGATATTTCATGAACATAAGTGTATATTAGAAGGATAATTCCAATTGTTTACTTTTAACAATCACTCATGATTTAAAGGAAAAATATAAATATAGATAATATTATATAGTATATTATAAATATGACAACAATGGGTCTCACTCAACATCCAAAGCTAACTATAAATACATAGTAATTATTAGAAAAGTAATAACGATGGGTCTGCAAAATCACCCAGATTTGAATACTAATTTCAATACAAATGTATAGCATTAGAAAACTAATAACTACAGGTCTCAGTGACCATCTTAAATAGTATTAAAGCTTGTTTATATCAAGTACAGTAATAGTCTTTCTTGTCAACATAAATACACGTTAGCGCAATACAACATATTACAGAAAGGGAAAAAGTTCCAAATCATTAAAGAGTAATAATCTAACTTTACAACCAGATGGGCTCTAAGTTTTCCTATTTTTCCTAAACCTAACTTTTAAAAAACCTTGACATCTTACATCATACATGGTATACATTACGTGTAATAATAGTCCACTCAAAACTCAAAACTAACAAGGGAATTATCATTTTTCTATCCCTGATATTAGATTGAGAAAACGTAGCTAACCCAAGAGTTCAACAAAAAAGAGGACCTCGCTTTTATTTTGCCAACGTAACAAACTTGCAAATATAATTTATTATAACTAATCCAAACTAAATCAAGGTTAAATACACTATCCCAAACCATGATTATATAATTTAAATTTCAATAACAATATTTATGGCCGAAAAGGAATTTTGAGAGTATAAAAGCCGAAACGTAATTTATACCTTATGAACAACTTTGACACAAAGATGTGCCCAAGGACGGTATCTTGACAAGAGTGGTGTACCAATACGAGTTACATGATTATATACGTTTACTATTCAGGCTCGGAAAGGGGGAAGAGGGGATGACAAAACAGAGGTGAACACACAACAAGGAAGAGGAGGAAGGGTTATCTATACGGAGGTATAATGTTTGAGCATGTGATGGATGGAGACGGAACAATAGTTTCCTGGACACATCATCGCTTTATTACGGAAGTACGTCACGCTTTCCCAGCATGCCACACACTAATTCCAGGTGCGAGCCTACACACTGATTGCTCGTTTAGTCTGATGTTGTTATTGTTCGTGGCATGTTGTGCGTGAAGTACACTGGGGAGGGGCCACTGCTGAATGGGGTTTGGCAAGTTCAATCGTGTTTGTTATTCAGTCTTGTAGGTTTTCACTATTTTTGTAGCTTTATGCCAATAAACACTATATCACAGTCACGAACAAATAACCGGAACCAGATGAACATATTAACTAATTGTTATTAATGTGATTTCCTGTCCTTCTACACGCGATTTATGGTTTAATCTCCCCCCTCCTCTATCCCAGTTCATCCTCCAAATCTAAAGTGTATTGAAAGTTGTCGTGAATCACGTATAAGTTGGAGACTCTACTCATTCTACAAGTGTTTAAAAATCGACTGTGGCCAGGTGTTCCCCAGTCGCAATTAAACAATCAGTCAAACTGGAAAAAAATATATATATGTATACACACTTTGAACACACTTGCCACGTGGTTAAATGCAAGCAGAGTTAGAATACGAGCCCATATTAGTGTATGTACAGTCGTATTTTCATGGAAGGGACTTATCTGATTGTATTTAGAAACGTTATAATATAAACTTTCACGTATTCATGCGTCAAGTCATGTGATCTGCAGCTTACACTTTGCGTTGAGACTATAAATACTCATACATCACTATTATTTGAGGTGTTTAAAGTGAATGTTCTAAACCAGCTGATTATATCAGCACGCGACTTATGGAATAAACTTTAATCTAAAACAAGGATCTCCGAACTGTTCGGTATGCACGACGCTTAATATATTTTAGAAATGTTTACCTGTTCTTCAAGTAGCATCATTTTGCCGCCCTGAATGCCTTAACATGCGCGAATAGATCTTAAGTCAAATCGGTTTCAGCTTGCAACTTTAGATTCATTTGATTCATATGGCCGGTTACGTCTGAAAACAAGTGATTGAGGTTGATTCTGCTATGCAAGAAATGAGTAAATTTGTATGTAATAGTTTAAATTTATAATAAAAGATCAATATAGCTTAGTTACTTATTTTTAAAATTATGGAGCATCTTTCGTGACTTTCCTTTTGTAACCCTATGCCGGGAGACTCGGAACTACCTAAAACTCATCACAAGCCGCTCTCTTTTCGGTTTAAGGAGGGACACCAGTGGGTTTCTATACCACGGTTTGAGGTATTTAATCAATATGGCGCCTGATATTGAAAATGAGGGTTAGCAATCCCGACAGCACTCTGGCTTGGTGCTATCGGGGGAAGCAGGCTTGCGGACATGAACTATAAATGTCAAATATACTTCTTGGTTAAGAAATAACGAAGATAAAAAATATTTTTTTATATAATATCTTGGGGTGGACCGGATATAATCTGTGGTGTGCCAGATGTGGCCCGTGGGCCGTAGTTTGGAGACCCCTGATCCAAAACGACCGACCGGGTAATAACGTTACAATAACAGTATTAATATCATAAAATGTTATCATTGTTTTTTCAGCACTTCGTCTTACTACCCGTTTGGTTTATAAGCATTTATAGACTACTATTATTATGCTAATATTTTCGAGATGATAAAGTTGAAATATAACGAAAGTGTATCCACATTTGCTTGAGAGAGAAAATTATAAATAATTGAGGAAAAAACACCCGACCACCCCCCATACAAGTGTATTGTGATAGTGAACCCTTAGACCACGCTGCCCTAAAAGCGGTTGTTATCAATGTTAACCGCAAAATAATAAGTTGTTTTTTGTCTAGTTTCTTACTGCCAGAATCCTACTTTAGCTCCGGTCTCAGTGTCACCGCGCATTCCGCCGTGTCGGGGACTTCATTAACATACAGTAGCCCACCCTTTTCGGTATCCCTCCCCCTTCCAGCCCTTTTTCTGCCGCGTCACTACCTCGTACGAGTCCCCATTGTCATGCTCTGGTTCGAGATGAGTATCAGCGCTTGGAAGCTGTGAAGGTGAGGCGTTCTTCCCACTCGAACCCTCCCATTCAGTGTAGCGTGACCGCGCCTTTCGTATCCACTGATCCTGTGTTTCAGAGCAGAGGGAGAGACCGGGGCCTCGTTCTTATTTTTTAATCAGCGCGTCTTACTACCTGTCCATAAACTATAATAATTAATCGAATGGGGTAGGGATGAGTAAGGAAATATTTCAGAGGGATCTACCCGCATTTACGTGGAGGGAGAGGGGGAAACTATTTAAGAAAAACTACCCTTAGTAGACCGGGATTTGATTCTTGATCTCCCCCTCATCAGTAGGCTAATCTAACACGAGAGGGTGCCTTAGAATTTAGACCATTTATCCACTGAAGCGGGCTACATATCCAGAGGTCACGGGTTCGATCCCGGTGCTTCCACACCTATTTGTAAAGAAGTGGGTTTGAAAAGGGGGTATCTCAGCTTTGTGAGGACAAATGAGAGGCTACTTGAATAAATAAGTAGCGGCCCCAGTTTAGAAAACTGAAATTAAAAACAGAGGGTTCATTGTACTGACCACATGATACCCCCAACCGCAAATATTGGCACTATCTTCGCCAACATGTGTCACTCGGTCGGTATACTCGCTTGCGGGCCGACGCCATGAAGTTTTTGTTTATTAATAAATTAATTAAGATTAATATAGTATTTACTATGCTGGATATAATACAGTAAAATATATTATATTTGAATTTATTTAGTTGGTAATGGTTTTTAATGAAAATTAATTTAGACGTATTATTTTCAAAATAGCACTGACTATTTTAACATCAAAACAAAACATTAAAAACCAATTAAAACATATTCTTATTCACAAAAATGGTATCTTATAGTTAAACTAGAGTAGTTACAACAATACCCATCTGTTAGATTAATGATAGTCTAAGGGAAATAATATAAAACAATATTCTTGTCCCATTTCTGTGGCCGAGATAAACAGAAGTATCGCGATTGTTCTGAGGCGCTTCATCTTGTGGTTCAATTATTGAACTAGTTCAGTCAGAAGGTAATTATTATTATTATTACTAGCACCGCGTCTTACTACCCGTTCGGGTTATACGCACTTACGCTAATGTGTAATGGTAGGGTGATTGTGAGATGAAATGAAGGACCTACAGTTTAACGTGGAATCCGAACCACGGTGGAGGCCTGGCATTCCTCACATTCGCAAGATGTCTTGTCAGAGGTGAAGGAAGGGTTTGGTAATCAGATAAATCTGTGCCGGGCCCGGGGATTGAACCCCGGCCGCCAGCATAGAGGTCTGACACCTTACCCCTAGACCGCCAGGTCACCCAGAAGGTAATTGGTTCGACTAGTTCAGCTGTAGGGTCAGTTCAATTTGAGCTAATAGTTCACGAGCTCACCTCTTTATTTCGTATCTCCAGAGATAGATGAGACATTCACGCTCTTTGTTATGACTGTTTTACCACCTCATCTTACTTAGTGGCCTCTAGCTCAGACTGATAGTCAAGCTGTCAAATAACTATGATAATGTGGGTAAGGATGAAGATAAAATGCGAGGAAATGTACCCACATCTTCATGAAGAGGGAGTGTAAAACCATTTAGGAAAATATCCCTACAGTATGAAGCGTTATGCTTCGCTGATAAAGCCCCTTGTTGTTGAAGCCACTTGTGGTGTATTTTGTGAGGTGAGATGATGATGATGATGATTCCTCTGCTTGTTGGGTACCTTTTTATAATGTTTTTGTGGAGGTAGGGGACTCCCGGAGGTTGGAGTCTTATTGTACTCCGGCTTATTGGTGTGAGTAAGGGCTGAGTTCTTATTGTCTATATTTGAGAACTTGCTTCTTGCCAATTTAATATTCTTTATTTATTATATTTACACTCTTAATCCGGTACGGTAGCTCAATGACTTTCTTTATACTCGAACAGTTTCTATTTTTGATAACAAAGAGATTAGTTGGACGCGGTCCGTTCCCGTCTCATGCTGTGGGACGACTGTGGATGATTGTCACTGTGTAGAGAAGCCTTCATTTTTACGTATATCTTTCGAAGGAAATTGTTCCAGAACCATCCATGGCTTTTTAAGTTACACCGTGGTCTATCCTTCGAGAAAAGAACGAATCAGATGGAGATAAAAAAGAGACCCAACATGTCCTTCGGCCATGTTTCACAAGTGTTTGCAATATGGGTGGAGTCACTACGAACTATGGAAAATCAATTTAGTTGTCAATAATAAAAGAAAAATATATTTAGTCACCCAAATGTGAGAAGGTTTCCTAGCACACATGGATGCTTTGACTACTATATTTTGAAAATAATAATTAATTTAAAATATATAAAGGGTGGAAAATTTTGATTAGAATAATTACCAAATTAAATTATATTTCAATACTGGTACAACCGGTAGTGATTAAAACGCTGACCTCTCCATCACTGGCATACCGAACTAGACGGAAACAATGGTGGTAGTGCATTGTTGTAATATTTAGTTAAATCATAAGTTTAGGCTGAAATATACTAAACATTTATACAATAATACATTGTTTAGATTATATTTAGTCTTTAAAACTGTGTTTGTATAGCATACGTTTGAAAAATATAACATGAAAAAATATTTTTGATATTCGAGTTGTCTTTGGGATTAATTCATAAAGTTCGATTTGGGTTGTATTTTTATTTAAAAAAAAAAGAATTTACATGCCCCTCAATATAAATCTGTCTAAAAGGTATTGACCCTATCCTTTCATTCCCTCCTAACTCCTTTTGCTACTAATTTCAACGGGAACAGAATCATCGTCACGACTCGGAGCAGTCCCATGGTTACGTGTCACCTCCCTAGCGTCACCCGATTGTGTCACTGCTCGCGGGCACGCATTGCACACCTCGCATGTCACGTGCGTCGCGCGCGTGCTCTATCGGGCAGACGTGACCAAGGCTCGAAGCCCGGACCATGGGACGGAACAGAAGGTGATTGACTCTCTGAGGGTCGTGGTGGTTAGCTCTACCGGATGTGTCCGGAATCTCCTCCTAGGACGGGGACAAAATAAAAATATATTAAACGGAGTTTCACAACCCTTCCAGGTCATTGACCCAGGGACGGATCCATATCATTTTTATAGGAGGGTCATAATTATAAATAACATAGCTACCTACAATGTTAGATTTATGTTTAAAGCCATTTAGTAGATTCTCATTCATATTTGATCTTATGTGTGTTTTAAACCGTGGTCGTCCTCTCCAGTTTTTGAAAATCAGATAGTTTTTATTTTAAAAAAAATTGGAGTGGTACTCAAACAATTTTTTGAAAAATGTTTCCCTTCAGAAGTTATAAGTCATTTAAAATGTTCATCACCTAAAGATGTTTGAAATTTGGATGCCCCTCGAAGCCTTTTAGAGTGATTCTAACATTAATTTATTTAAAATAATTAGATATCTCTAGTCTAGAAGATAATCTTTTAAGTGACCTTCCACCGACAATATTTTGAAATTAAATTATTTCAGAAACTAGGATATTTGAGGTGTTCCTCGCCTGAAAATTCCTCAAAATTACATGCATCTAGAAGCTATTTGGAGTTGTCCTCCTCTAGACATTTTTTGGAATTTGGATGACCTTGGAAGCTATTTAGAGCTATCCTCCTCTGACTTTTTCTACCAGTTAGATGTGGTGGTGGGTTTTCAAATTCCTCACACCATTGCTGTCGAGTGCTTTCAGCGTTGTCTATTAACCAATATTGTTTCAAAACCCATTTTTGTTGGTTGTAGGTTAGATTACCAGCCATGATGACACAGGTTAAGTTACTGCAACAATAAAACAAACGTTTACAATAATGGACAAAAATTTAAACACTTATGATATTGAATGTAATTGCTAGTGGTATGCGATTATTATATTATGTACCTGATAAAGCTATCCTCATTTGCAAATAATAAAACTATATTGTATTACAAGTTGTTTCCATAACTGATACCTACTTATGCACACTCCTGTACAATCCCACACAAATCAGGGTTTAACCGCTGATCAAAAAATATATATATACTGGTTAGCAACTACGACCACACATAAAAACGGAAAAATAGTTTTTTTTAAGCTACTGTATACACTGACATTCTGTGCCACTAACTTTTTAAATGAATGTTCATTTGTCAAAATAGTAACAATGATTTTCACGTAATTTCAATTACGGGAAATGGGCTTATCAAATTATGTATACAATTTTAATTTATTATGTAAAAAATTAATTGATACCATTTTGGAACAAAATGGCCAGGGATATTTTGGAATAGTTTCAAATTAAACAAAAATTCACTCAGTAAATTACCCTCGTGATTTTTTAAAGAAAAGATTTTATTAAACACTTATACTAAACAAAAAAACAAACAATGCCAAATACCCTTTGGAACCAGACCGTTAAAGAGATTTTCGAAAGATATCAAATTTTCAAAAATTACTCATCAGTACACCACCCTTAAATTATTTTTTCCATGGTGAGCAAGTATGCAGTATTATTTTAATGTTAGACACTATCCAGATATAAACTTAAAACAGACTTTTTAGATCCAGCTTAAAAATATATTTAGACCTAGATTAAAAAAAAGTTAGTCATCAGTAAACTACCCTTAGTTTTAGGGCGAAAATAAAATATTTTAAAATGTCCTAAAGAGATTAACTTATATAAACTAAAAATCAAGTTTGAAAGAAATCCATAAAACTGTTTTGACAGAGACTCGCGTTATTGGGTTCGTAAGCATATTAAACGTAAAGAGTACTGATAATTCTGTTCATGATCATAATAATTTATCTATACAAAAAGTGAAAAATCTAAAGAAAATTCTATTAAATCAAGATTTGATACAATTCGAAGAACACTATAACCAGCAGCTAGAATGACTGACCCAGTGGAGTTGGAGTTTTCTCTAGCACCCCGTCTTACTACCCGTACGGGTTGCATGTATATCGTCATCCGAGAATGCAAGTGTTCTATCTCGAACATTGTTAAATTTTAGATATTTGGTGTTTACGTCTAGGCCTATTTAGAATGCAAATGGCTCAACTGCGGTGAAATTGAGACTAATATAATATCAGAGATAGATTTACAACTCTACCGCCAATAGGTACTAAATAATTTGCCGCCCACTTTTCCTAGCCTAATATCTAGCCTTCTAAATCCCCGTTTTCCCCTACGATCCCTCATACACTGACACATATATACCATATACACAAGTGCTATCTCTGGAATGACCGATAAAAAGTACTTAAATTATTTTATTATTTATTATAACGAGGTTTTATAAGTAGTAAGAATCTAAGAGTAGTGATATTGGCGTATGGGATCACTACGTCACACCGCGAGATAGTATTGTGATTTCAATTAACCTACTTTCCTCTGATTGGCTGCTATAAATAGCCTCCTTCCCCCACCCCCTGACCTACTTTCCACATCCGTTTGATTCCCTTTTTTCCTGCCCCCTCCTCCTGCCAACTCCTTTGCCCCCCTCCTGCCCATGTCCTCACCCTCTTCCCTCTACTACACCCTCGCCTACCAACCCCGGACATGTTGGTTCTTGATGATTAATTATTAATGATTGTTAATTAATTATTGTTAATTGAATTTTGCTAATTATTTAATTGGTAGGATAGAGGTGTTGGAGTTTTTATTCATTTATTAGGGCCTTGTAGTTTATTAGAACCTCGCGCTTTGTCTGTTGGGGGTGGAATGAACATTGGCTCTTCCGTCACAAGGCTCTGTCCCGGAACAAGCAGCACGAACCTCGCGCTATGGATGTTGGGGCTAGAGTGTGATAAATGGTTCCCCTACATTGAGAGACCCCCTCCTCCTTCGCAACCCTGGCGCCAGTCTGGTGGGTCGACAAAACAAGTCAGGACAAGAATAGATCGTGACTTCTGCAACCAGGATTTTTCCCAATGACGTCATCGCAACACCTGGGTATTTTAGCCGCTAGAGAGCATTGACACAACTCTAATTATGCACAATCAGGAGCCACGGAATCCTCAGTTAGGGGCCACTATCCCCGACACAAATGTCTACTAAAATGGTTTGTTTGGTATCGTATTTCCCAATGCACGGATGTGTGTATCCGTCATGGACCGGAGGAGTTTGGTAAAATTATTCCAGAGTTTATGTGGCGTGAGGGAAAGTATAAAACCACCCTCCTCCAAGCGAGATATGAATCCACGACCTCCAACCGCCATAACGTGTACCCAACCCCCAATACATCTTAAACAACAAAGAAATTTAATGTTTCTGTATATAAATTTTACAAAAAAAATCATAAATAATACAATTATTTAATGGCCGTAAATATATTTTGACGAAATAATATATAACAGGGCTGAATACATGGCGACAGTTTGGCGGGTCGACAAGACAAGAATAGATCATGCCCATAAATGATGGCGCATTGGTTTTCCCTGGCACTAGGTTGGCGGACAGACAAGGTAAGTCAGGACAAGAATAGGTCATGACCTCGGCAACCTGACAACAAGACGAGTTGATACAAGAATAGATATTGAGGTCATTGACCCGAGCAACGGGGTTTTCACTGGCGCCAGGTTGGCGGGCAGACAAGTCGAGACAAAAATAGATCGTGACCCTGTTCTTCTCGTAGCATATGACGTAGAACGAGGGGAGTGGGTATAAAGAGGGGTTACCACTTGGTTGTCTATTTATAAGCGTTTGTAGAGCGGTTCAAGATGGACAAGTTACAGCAGCTGGTAAATATTGTTGACACCGTTCGGACCGCAAAATTGTGTGATCTAACCGTAGATCAAAAGTACTCCCGTGGATAAATTAAAAGCGTTCAATATAAAGTTCGGGAGATGCCTAATAGCCTATCTATATGGCGATTTTTTTGTATTTTTACCCTGTCGTTTTGGTACTCTAATAGATGAAGACGTGTGCGAACTTAATAAAGAAAAACTGGTATTTACCTGCGCCGGAGTAAAACCCGGTTCACCTATCATTGTGAAATTTGAACGCGTTTAAGAGACGCGGCAGTTAACAACAACAACAACAACATCGGGCAGTCGAGCAATTAATACATGTGAATAGTGGACCATACAGAACGTTTAGCTCTCAGGTACGATCACTATGTCTAGATCCGGCTATATTAATTTAATGTTTGTGGGTCATACGATTGAGGGGCGTACTACTCTACGAGAGAATCGAGGAAACGTACATGTATGATATGACGTGTGCCGTGTATAATTTCCGCAATAGAGACGTTGTGGCTGTGTTGCCCCGGCCGCCACCGCCACCTTTCCGAGCTCCACACCACCCACCACCTTCCTTCATGACGCCACCGCTCCCGCCCCCAGAGACACAGGCGTACACACCCTCAGAGTCACAGACGTACCCAACCCCAGGGTACACCGAGTACCCGCCACCAGAGTCGTCTCCCTACCAGACGTCAGATTCACCGGCGTACCCACCGTCAGAGTCGTCTGTCCAGCAGTCAGAAGTCACCTGCGTTCCCACCGTCAGAGGCGTCTACCTACCAGGCGTCAGATTCACCGGCGTACCCACCATCAGAGTCGTCTGTCTACCAGTCAGCAGAGTCACCTGCGTGCCCACCACCACTGGAGGAGGTAAAGTAAAAAAAACACGTAAATTTCAAGAATTTAACAATTTACAAAAAATATTCCAATGTTAAAATTATAGGTGAAACGCCCACCGACTACATACTCAGTCTGGGCAGTTTCGGTAACGTTTTCCTTCCAAAGTCAATCTATTATTTGGATTGTAAGCGCTTTAAATCTAAAGAACGCTGTATGATATATCTTGGAGGACAAAGTGTGATGTTTAAAAGTGAATTAATAAACTAGACGTACTTATGTGTTTGTAGCACGCTACTGCAGTCATAGGAGCTAACGGTGACATTTTGAAAAAACGTTAGAGTTTGTGAGTAGAGCGATTTTTTATTTATTTTGCTGCATCTCCAACTGACATTATGCCATTTAAATGCTGCATTTGTGATGGATCCTACGCAAATCTGTCCAATCTTATTCAACACAAACATCAAAGTCATCAAACACCTCCAAATACTGCTCACTAGGATACCTGTTGGGACGAGGAGGTATTATGCGGGGTGCTAGACCTGAGGAATATAATCGTGTCAAGTGCTTAAACGATTTTTAGAAAAACAAAAGTTATAACGTTGTGCTAACGGAAGAGACCACCAATGAACCTAAAGTAGCCCCACGGCTTCTTTGGTGCAGACTGACAGCTCACAGTTGACTTCTGATAGTCAACATTAAGGTATATACCTAAATCTTGACCCTCAGAAGGGACAGCTGCTAAACACATGTTTTTGCAGATCGTATGGTTCGCCGTAGGGTTACATAATTTGGTCTGGTAGCTTTTCAAAGCAAAAAACTGTCAGCTGTGAGCTGTCAGTCAGCACCAAAGAAGCCATGGGGCCACTGTAATGTTATTGTGCTTGAGTTTGTTGGAAGAGTAAGATTGCCAGGTAAAAACTGTGGATACATTGTCAATATACGCTATAGTGCCTCTCAACGTGTCTTGAACTATTTTGGAGAGGGCTCCTATTCATTTTCTAGATAGTAGATGTCTTTTATATGTTTTTTCTTGCTATTTATTGGTCAAAAGACCTAAATAATATTGCTGTTTTTTTGTTGTTGTTATGAATGTTTTAAATTAATCAATTGTTGATTGTCAATTAAAAAATAGCAATTAAATGTAGTTATTATTTCTTAAATCCTTAAAATAAGCTGGTTGGAGAATCAAAGACCTGAAGGAGACAGCAACATTGTTGTGACTTAGATTGCTACCCAAAGAAAAATTAAAAGGGTTGAATTGTTCATCTTATCCATAATAAAATTATAGTTTTATAATATATATATTTACGAGTATATCTTACCCCCTTAATGTGAACAACCCAGTACACGTACTAAGATACATAGGTAATAAATATATGTAAGCCAAAGGTTTCATGGTTCGATTCCCGTGTCCAAATGTAGTTTTTTTTCAGAATATTATATGTATTAAAATGTTAAAAACTCTTTAGGAGAAAATGCTACATATAAACATTGTTTTAAATATTGTCCAAGTAAATATCTATAATATATATCAATGGTCGAATAAAGCAGGCAGCAGCTTTCTCATCACGGCGTGTGAAGCGTTTAGATGTCTGCCCACTGCACCAAGTGTCCAGAAAGAATGAAAGCTCTCTCTCTCTGTCTGTGAAGGGAGGTTTGAGACTTGTATTTGTCTGTTAATAGAGTTTTGATTTAATCTATGTCGCGTGGCTAGCGTCAATGGTCAAGACGTCTAATGAATCACCTGTCCGTGAGGCGTTAGCATGTCTGTCTACAGAGCCAAGTGTCCAGGCTTCGATTCTCAGTATGACTGGAATTCTGGTTTAAGGGGGAATGGGCTTTGTACTTAACTAGTACACCAATTGAAGCAAAGAGACGGTCTTACACTAATTTTTTTGGTAGATACACAAGTCAAGGGTTCGAAACCCTACATTAGCTTCATGTCATGATGTTTTGCTGGGAGAGTGGATTCCAGTAAGGTGCTTCCCTGTCTCACACTCCATGCAAAAGCAGGGGTTCACTTCCTTGTCCTTTCATTGTTTCAAAATAAAAAGTAATTATGTTGTCACCTATCCTATGTAAAATATGATCATTTGATCTGGAAACCCCCTAACCGATCAAATAAGGTGGCAACAATCCAGTGGACCAGGATTCGAACCCCCAATAGTTTAGTATACAAAGAGAGTGCTGTCTTATACCTGGAGGTAGACTTTAAGCATAACATTGAACTCGCTCACTTAACAAGGATAAAGATTAAGTAGAAGACTTGAGAGTTTAGTTAAAGCGTCCTTGTTTTATTATCTTCATTCATGGCAGTTGACGGTATACTCTGCAAAAAACTCTCTGTTGATACAAGAAACTTTATAAAAATATAATATAACTTTATTTTGTTCTTTCATCGATGATTATAAGAAAGATAGATCTTTGAAATTATTTCTGAAAATGTATTCATCATCAACAATGTTTTGAATCAAATTTTGAAGTTACATTGTAGGAAAAGATTTAATTATCTCATCAATATACAATTGACTTAGGACCGTTCCTATAGACGTCCCCGGGCAGTCCCTTGGGAGTCAACCATCAACACCTTAGTTCAAATCACAAAAATGCATCCTATAAACGCTTGCTAGGTAAGGGCGGGGTGTCTCTTTTTACGAGGGTGTCTGTTTGTTACGAATGACGGTCCGACCTTATTCGTCGAGCTGCCAGCTATCCAACGGATTATTATCTTCTGATATCGTCTAAAATTGACGAAATAAATTAAATTACTATCGAAAACTTTAATAAATATTAATAATAACCAACTCTTCTTAAAAATAAACGTCCATATTTCTATTAATATATACTCTGATTAGTATTTAATGCTTATCAACAGTTTTTAGAAGTAAAATGTGTGCGAAGTGAAGCTAACTGTGTAAAAAGTGTTGTTTACATCGTTCAAACATGGAAGACTGTGTGGTGGAGTTGGTGGCTGATATTGACAACGTTTTAAACATCATTGATAGAATTTATGAAATTGAAGATGAACAACGAGTTCGTCTTCTCAAGAGATATGTTAAGAATGCTCCGGACCCTTTTAATATGTTTAGAGATCACGAATTTAAGTTAAGATATCGTTTTTCAAAGGAAACTGTACGTGAAGTTTTGTACCCACTTGTTCAACATCTGGAAAAATTTGACAAACGTGGGCTCCCGGTGTCACCAATGACAAAACTACTGCTTACCCTGATTTTTTATGCTACTGGCAATTTGCAGGTAAGTTTTAAAGAATATTTAGCATGGACAGCTAGATTGCTAAATATTTTTATGTTCAAAACTAGGCCTAGGCATTGTGTAGGAATCATCTTGAGAATATGTTGATTAACATTATTTTTGTACTGTTTACCTTTATATTATGCTACCCTACAAATAAAATTTATTTTATTTCAAACAGTACAATAGTTCTACAGAATTTTAGACATCTCTAAACTTGGTCACTCCTAGCCTGTCTCCTCCTCTTCTTATCCCTTTCCTTTATCCCCCAGGTTTCTAATGCCTACTGCAATATTGGGACATACATCACTGCTTTGCACTTCTGCAGCACATCTCTACCCAAGAAAATACTTCTGACGCTTTTGTAAAAGGCCTCCGCTTGCCTTTCCCTCTCTCCCTAATGTGATTAAATACCTATATCCCATACAAACACACAAACACACTCATCGCTGCACTAGCACTAAGACAACACTCAGCCTCGTTCTAATACCACCCTAAGACTGCCGCACCTAATTTAGTCCAAACACTAGCACTAAGAAAACACTCAGCCTCGTTCTAATACAACCCTAAGACCACCGAACCTAATCTATTCCAAACACTAAAGGCTCCCACAGACAGGCGCAATACGGAACGCATCGCGCCGTTATATATTATCGTGCGATAATTTTCCCAATGGTATTCAAATGTGAACGCACATATGCGTTTACACATAGGCGATTATCGCACCACACGTTTTTATCGCAGCAGGATAAATGCGTATATAAGGCGTTCTACCCCGCGGGAGAGGTATATCGCTCGGTTTGCCACGATATTCGTTTCTAGACAGTCATGATTCGTCTTCAGAGAAGGAAGATTTGCTTTTGGTCACTGCAACCGAGGATGACAGACGCAGGCAACGTATTCACAAGTAGGTCCAGGTTAATATGCCGTTAATATTTTTATAAAAGGGAATGAAGTTTAAAAAAAAATTAGATCTGCAGTCGCAGACTGAAACATACTCTCGTGTAGAGACGTTATGTTGAAATAACATTTACTACCTTCACATTAACAACTTGTCAAAGGGCTCACTACTGGATAGAAGCGATCTTATTCATATGACAGGATTGAAACGCACCAGTGTGGGGATTTTCACACGGTAATGCGATATTGCAATATTGTTATCTCACCACCCGCGCAATACGCGCTCCATAACGCGCCTGTTTGTAGGAGCCTTAACACTAAGAGGAATCAAATTTTACTCGAACTAGATATAAAGACTTGTTTTCGAGTCCTCTATTTTTCATAAACATGAATTATTTATTGCATTGATTAAAATTACTTTGTTAATTTAAAAGGTGACTGAATAAAAAATAAATTAATATTTCTTATTTTGAACTATCTAGTTAAATAAACATTAACTCGCTAAAGGTTTTACTGAACGTACAAACAAATTACATTCATAAAAATGTTCTCGACCTCTGGGGGCCTGCGTTAAAAATTACACAGGCCTGCGAAATAGAAGTTTTTGAAAAATACAAGAAAGGTTTTCACTTAATATTATATTATTTGGTGTACTGATTTCGAAAATGACCTCCATTTTTTTCCATCACATCAGGATTTTTTGTAAAATCGATATCGATATTTTTGCTAAAATCCTATTTCAAAAGGAATTCTCTCGAATCATTTTGCACGTACTATCTGGCAACAGTGGTTTTTATCCATTTAAATCTGTGTAAAATAATCGATTTTTCGCGAGGCAAATTGATTTTTCGATAAATTTGTATAGGTTTAAATGTAAGAAAACCACTGTTGCCAGATCGCACGAGCCGCCTCTGGTTGAAAGAAAAACAAAAAGTTCCCTTGAGTTTAAACTTTTTACATCAACTTATGGTGCAGTTTCTAGAATAAAATCACCACCATACTATTTTAATTGGTTTTTATTAAGGTAACTTACATAAAATAGACTATTGACCAAGAGGAGTAAATATTATGAATGTGTACATGAAAGTTTAAAACAAATTTTAGACTGAGCAAAAAACCAATCAAAACAATATATATATATTTAAGTACGTACTCTTTTTCCTTTGAAACGTCTTTTTGACGTTCTTCTTTTTTGTGTTCTTTCTCGTGTTAACATCCAACAGTAGTCGGCGAGCATGTTCTTGTTCCATTTTTCTTGATATTTGCGCTCTATATCTTTGATGTCTTGGTGAAACCTTTCGCCCTGTTCTTCACTGACTGATCCTAAATTTTCGAGGGAAAAGTCCACATGTGAGTGAAGGAAATGTATTTTGACACTCATGGAGCAACCCAACGCTTGAAATTTGTCCAGCATATTCATAACAATTGCTTTATAGTCAGGATCCTTGTAATTACCCAGAAATTTACTGACGACATCTTTGAAGGCAACCCAAGCTTTTTTTACTTTGTAGTCATGCTAGTCTCAAATTCTTTATCCTAAATACGCTTGCGGATATCTGGACCAACAAAGATTCCCTCTTTCAACTTGGCTTCCTTCGGATGAACCTGGAAAATATTTGCACAGGTATTTGAAACAATCGCTATATTTTGGAATAGCCTTGACAAATTGCTTCATTACACATAATTTTATATGTAGAGGGGGTAACAATACATTTTTTGAATCAACTAAGCTGTTCCGAATCACATTCTTGGTGCCTGGTTCAAGATTTTGTCTTTTCAGCCATTCTTTTTTGACCCAATGTTAAGTCTTATCACGACTGTCCCACTCACAAATGAAACATAGGAACTTTGTATAGCCGCTTTGTTGACCAAGAAACAACTTTAAAATCACCGCAAATGGTCCAACCGTGGTCGGAATATTTTATTTTGTTGAGGACGAGAGCCAGGTTTTCATAGCGTTCTTTTAAATGCACCGAGTGTCCAACTGGTAATGATGCATACTGGCTTCCGTGATGAAGAAGGACCACTTTAAGGCTCCTTTTCGATGAATCTATAAACAGCCTCCGTTCATCTTTATTGTATGTGATATTAAATCTGCTCATCAATCTGGGAACATCAGAACAATAGACCAGGTTCTCCTCTTCCTCAAAGTACTTGACAAATTCCTTTTCTCGATTACTGTACCAATAAAAATAAGTTCCTTTGGCCAATAAGTTTTTTCTTTCAATCTGGAGCCCAACAATTCAGCTGCCTCTTTCGAAAGGCCCAGCCAAGTCTCTAGTCAGATCATTAAGTTCAACGAAGGGCTGAGGTGAATCGCCTCTAGAGGGCTTATATTCAGTGTCAGAGCCTTTAACTTCTGGATGTTCCGAGTCTGAAGACTCTGAAGAGATAACTGGCAATTCAGTTGGAAGCAAAGGCACTGGCACATCAGCTCCATAAGGAACGAGACGTATGGCCGATGGAATGTTATCAGTATAAGAGATAAGCTTTTGATTTTTGCGGTTATACCCACGGACATGGCAGGAACAAAAGTAACAATCATCAGAGTGGTTTTTTGGCTCCCTCCATGTCATAGGAATTCCAAATCGTAAACAGTCCTCTTTCCTTTGAGCTATAAGCATAGATCATTGAACATTGCACACAAACTTTATGAGAAGCCCACGATTTGTCCTGGTCTCTGAGTTTCATGCCAAATACGCAAGATAAAGTTGTCTTACATAGTCTGTAATGCTCCTCGTGCGATTTTTAATAACACTATATTCACCGCATCTGTAACAAAAGTCATCTGGCAAATTTTCACGTCGTCTCGAACTCTAAGCCATGTTTCACGAAACGCACAGAGAAAAACCACCGTTAAAATTGTTTCTGTGAAGAAGTTTCCACTTGTCACTGTATCAGCGCACGCACGACACTACACATGAAAGAAAAATTGAGACGAACTTATTTCCACGTCTTTTATTTTACTACGGACATGGTAAGTACACGATCCTCTGGGTTAAAGAGAGATAAACTTAGTCCCTCATGAGGGAGGACATCTCTTTTATATATTTTCTGATGACTCCAGAAAAGTCTAGAGAATTCAGACGTAAGAAAGATAACACGTTCAGGATCAATCCAGATAAAGATCGAAAATATAGAAGGTGACTGCCAATTACGCTTGCTTAGTGAGTGTTCCTGCGAGGTCAGCGAACCAAGATAAGAACTGAGATAAAGATTCACGCGACGCTATTGGTAGAGATAGGTTGCGACGGGGAGAAAGGGACGATGATGGGGAGGTGTCACAGAAGGGTATTCTGTAGGTTTAACCACGGTAGAATGGTGGTCAGACAGGGAGGGAATAAATTCAATGCCGAAAATAATTTTTTATGGCAAATGTTCATAAAAATGCAAGTAAAATTGAATTTTTCAAGAAAACATGACGCGATAGAGAGTTTTCATTTTTTTTTTTTAATCGGCACCCAAAAGTAAATAAAGTTCAGCTATCAATTCCCTTGTATTTTTTTCATCGCAGGCCTGTGTTGTTTTCTTTCGTCCGAGATTTACTTCTATCGTTCTACCATGCAAACCACCTCAAAGTAGTAAATAAATTGTTGAGTTTATTAGGTCGCATCAAAATATACAGCGGTAGTACAGACAGTCTTAAGCTGCCAGAGAGAACATCAGGCTATTCTTACTATTGAGATTTCATCAAGTTTTACTATCCGCACGAGGTATGCGCATTTTAATTATGTGTATAGGGTAGGGATTAATAGGTAGAATTTAGAGGAAATGTAAGTCTACCTATATTTACGTGCCCAAGGTTAGGTGGGATTTTCACATGCGTGAAAATAGGGTACTAGTACTTCAAATACGACGTGAAAAGAAAGCTTGAATACCTGACAAACCTGAATATGCCAGTGTTATAACATTTGTGTGTTGAGCTAAGAGTAATAGGGGTCAATTCACGCACCCATAAGTAGTTATTCCAATTAAAAAAAGGGTGTATAATTGTTTAAGAATTTTTATATTTCCCATTTTTAGATTTGGTGGAGGTAGGTAGCCTACTATAAATTCCCATTCAGCTTGAGGAGCCAAGCTTAGAGCCCCAAATGGTTACATTAAGGATATAATTTGCTACTTATTTAATTATCAAAATCCCAAAAAGTTTAATGTTTGTCTATTTTCTTAAAATATACTCTTCTACACCTGTATCTTTAGGAAATACATATTCTACATAATATAATCCCTGATTATGTACGAGTATTACGTCTGAAGTTAAGACGTGCGTTCTTTTTTTTTCTTTTTTAGCTAAAACCACCTAAACGCAGTTCCTTAAAATTCATCCTTTTCCTATTCACCCATTTTCTTAAGACGGACCATCTGAATGGCCTTTCATCCCTACCAGAATATTAGTATAATTATGGGGCTGGATGTAGAAATGTATATTTNGGGGGGGGTAAGGGGGAGTGGTCTACCTGTGGAGGATCGTGGGGAAGTTCCCTCCATCTGGAGATGATATTTTTTTAACGTCGAATCTCTCTCTAAGCGATTTAAAATACTTAATAAACCAAATTGGAGTCACAAGTGTCATTTATTATCTAAGATTACAATAAACCCATAGTCTAGACCACTGTGGTCCGACTGGCGTCCCGTGGGCCAGTGGCCCGCGCTCGCTAAAATGGGGTCCTCGAATTTACTATAAATGTATTAATTTATTATAATGCTAAGTTGTTTTGCGAAAGTTTGTGCGCGTTCATATTTCATAGTACGTTTTTATAAGAGTAATAAACCTATTTTTGGCATTAAAATTTAAAAGATTCTACCAACCAAAAATATAATTCATATAAAAATATCAAGTGGAATTTGTAGGCCTAGATTAAGTTGATGGGTTTACTAAATATATGTTTAGCCAACGGTAAAAACTGATACGTAATAAGATTTGATCCTTGGGATGGAAAATTTTGGAAGTCACTAGTCTAGGTAATGCAGAGGAATATAAAATGTATTATTGATAATCTTTAACGTAATCTCCTCATACCGCTCGGGACGGCCTGGCTAAAACGCACGTCACACTATCAGAAATACACTTAAAAATTTTAGTTTATATTAACGAGTGAATTGAGACTTGTTTCTGTACAAGAGAAGGCCAAGGGCAATCCTCTAATAAAATGCAGTTCAAATGAACTACAATCCAAGTCACATGACCAGTCTTTTATAACCCCATAGCTCTGTAAGTAGGAGTGCATCATCATAATAAAATGTGACTAGGAAGCTTGGACATGACAATTTGGACTACCTTATGGGAGGAAATTGCAAAATTCTATCACCCACTTATAAAATAGACTCATACAGCACACCTTTATAAATAAGGGTTATTTAAATATATGATTTAAAAAAAGATAAAGTAAAATATCACGCTAGAGGTTTAGATTGCGTCCTTAGGCAACATTGCACAGACGTGAGCTCATATTGCAATTATTGTCATTGTCCCTGTTCGAAATAAATTCATTGCCATCTGGAGGTCTTTTATTTAGTTTATTTATGAGCTTTTCTCCATCTATATTAGGAGTTGTCTCTTAACTGAATTGCAAAGAACGAGCATAGTACATGGTTACATTAATGTTCTCTGAAATAATTGAAATCTTTCTTAAAGCTTTGAAGGTGAGTACCTATTTTTCAGTCATTGTGAAAGGTTACATAATGATGCTTGTTTTATTGTAATTTTTTTTTGTAGGGGAAGACTGGATTATTTTTTTTTGTACCGCGTCTTACTGTACGTCTAGGCTATCCACATATTGACATTAACGGGTGAAGGAGAGGGATGAGTAATGAGAAAGATATATATAAAAAAAAACTGTGTTTTAAAATGCTATAAGTTTGAGGTCAGTGCAGCCGCAGTGGGGAGTGAAGGCTCGTAACATGCTCGACCAATCTGTGAAGATTAGTTGTCATAGTGACCGAAGGACGTTGCCAGATTTCTTGACAGTCACTGAGTATGCTTTCATGGTAGTAACACGCAAACTCCCACTATGTGGCAACTATGCTCCCCAGCCTACCCACCACGCGGTCCAAAACCAATTTAAATCGCAGTATAGTTGAGAGTCCACCCAGCTGAAGTTTGAGGCCTCAACCTCTCTCACCACCAAACAAAACAAGCCTCTAGCCACTTGCCAAACTGAGTAGGTTTTCCCGTTATTCTAGGAATGTGTAACTAGTACGAATTGTGAACGTTAAAATAATAGCCTTTTGAATTCGTGGTAGTGCCACAAGAGCCCGTCTCACAGCCGATTAACTGGATTCCTAGATACAAGACTACGCTCGGCGGATCTGGACAGCTGGGCGCTTGCGAATTGGGTGTGACCAACTGGACACTTGCGAACGAGGAACTGGAAGATTGGGCGCCAGGGTCAATTATTTAAATAAATGGTACGGCGCACCGCACAGACTTTCTCTCTCTTTCTATAAACTCGTAAGATTTCTGAACGGAATAATGTACATTGTATCATCACCACTCCACACAAGAACACGAATAAAATAATACACAATGATATAGAATCAATGAGAAAAGAGGCGCATCTTTGTCCACCTAAGAGCATTTCAAACAGTTTAATGTCTTATAGACCTTATTAAAATGGTATTTGAACCATTTGCTGACAGCTTGGAAACTGGGATCTGCTTTACATGTTCTAGTTTATGAAAATTAATTTTATAAAAATGTATTTCAATTTGTTTTTATATATATTTAATAGTACTACAACTTTATGATGATAATAAGATATTTAATATCTCAAATGGTTGCGGGGAAATAATGAAAATTGGAAAATTTACGTCACATAAAGTACCCTCAAAGTCATTTTCATGAGAAAATGAGGATTGCCATTTTGTTAACTAGAAAGTAACAATATTGATATTGGGTCCCCAAGAGTCGTATTAAAATGTCGACTTCCGGTTAAAATTTTCGACATTTTCTTAGGGGTTGCTCATCTTGTGGTTATCGCATTGCTATTAAATTCTCCATTTCTACATTTTGTCCAATAAAATAGTTAAATATAGACTATTGAGTCTAAAATGATAGATATAGATCATTGTTGTACAAACACTTCCACTTAGAGGAGAACATACAATTTTTGAAAGACTTACTTATTCACTTGCTCTATGGCATTGGAGAATTATTACGTTAAAAATTAAGTATTATTTCTTTACAACAAAAGCTCACAAAATTGTATTAATATATTTGCCATATATCTCAGAAACTGTTGCTTTTATAAAAATATATGTCAAATAAAAGTTTTTTATTTCTAATAGTCCTACAATTTTGCAATGGTAAGTTGTTTAGTATCTCAAATAGTTGTGGAGTTACGGAAATTAACGCTTCTGTAAAGTACCCTAAAAATCATTTTCATGGGAAAATTAAATTAGCCAGTTTATTTATAATCTTAATCAACGCCTAGATACGAATTTTAATCAAAATCGTTGGAGTAGATTTTTGAGAAAACCTATTTTTTCTCTTTTCGCCCCTTATAAAACTACTCTTAATTTTAAGTTTTAATAGACACACAGACATACAGCATTGCAAATACTATTTTTTAGGGTTCGACATCCATCAACATTTCAGGTTAGATTTTTTTTTACGGTCGCAATACTTAAACTTTAATGTCCAATAAGTTAAAATATATATATAATTGCGTATAGATTGAAAGTTATTAATTTTATAAAAATATGTTTCGAATAAAATATTTGTAATATAAATATATATTACATATTTGTAATGCTAAGTAATTTCATATCTCAAATAGTTTCGGAGATATTATAAAAAATGTTAATTTACGCATCAGACCAAAGCCCTTAAAGCCATTTTGCCGCAATATTGAGAGTAGCCATTTTGTTTGTAATATTTATTAATATGTAAAAATGAAATTTAATCAAAATCGTTAAAGCCGATTTTGAGAAAATCGACTTTTTCTCTTTTTGACCTTCACTAAACTACCCTTAATTCTAGGGGTAGGTATCCAATTCCAAAAACCCCTCGGAGTAACTCTACGAAAACCCTATATATCAAGTTTTAGCTCAATCGGTAAAATAGTTTAGGCTCTAGTTGGAGGTACAAACAGATGGAAATACAAAAACCACTTTTTCGGATTCAGGGAGTCATGAAACGTCAAGATTCAACAAAATCTTGAGTTCGATTTTTTTTTTTTTTGACGATCACCATACTTTCTCTACCTGTAAGATAGAGAGAAAATAACAATTATAATTGCAAACAAATTAAAACAAACAACTAGGCGCCAGTCAAGTTGGGTTAATTCATCTTTACGTGGTTTATTTTACGCCAAATTCTTATTTTTCATGCCTTTTTGTGTTATAAAAAATTTCAAAATTTTATAATATCAAGTAGTCTAGCTTTATAAATGTAACCCGCCTCGGTGGCGTAGTTGACTAACGCGCTTGTCGTGTTGAGATCGATTGCTGAGGATGGGGAGATCGAGGTTCGAATCTCGGTCGGGTGATGCGGGTTCACTTCCTCTAATTCAACCTTCCCAATTCCTGATCCATTAGAGTAATTAGTACTTAAAGAGTATAATCCGAACGGGTAGTAAGACGTGGTGCTAAATATTTTTTATACAGCTACAAAAATGTATATTTAATAAAAAACCATAATTACGTTTTTAAATTGGTGCCCAGTCTTACCAGCGCCCAGTTCTCAAGAGCCCCATTGGCCGCACCCAGTTGTCCTAGATCACATAATCGTATCGAGGTGAGGTTTTCTGCACTATTCACTTGACAACAGCCGAATTGAAGTCAATAAAATAGTTATTTATTTTTAAAATGAGTATTCTATAATTTAGTTGTATTTTTTTTTCTCGTGCGAATAACCCGAACGGGTAGTAAGACGCGGTGCTAATGATAATAATAATATATATATTTTTAAATATGGTAAAAGGTTTTCAATGTTTTTAATTCTACTAATGAAGACTCCAGGTTGCCACACCACGGTATAACGTCTGATACAAGCTGTATTAACTACCAAGTTACGCGTTTTACGTGGGATGGGCTCTTAAGTCAATTTATCAAACAAACAAACTGTGGAATTAAATATAAATATATATTTAAATTGAAACCGCTTTTTGTAGTAAGTTGTCTAGGCAACTTTTCAGACCGAGTGCAGATTTCAACTGGTTCCACTGGTGTGGAGTTCCTCCTTTACAGATGCTCAGAAAGATCTATAGAAAATCTTAGTGTCTCGAGGGAACTTGTGCTCTAAAACACTTTGGTTTGGGCACACCTCTCCACTTTTTTATGGTGATTTAGCGCCTGTGGCTTGGCATTCTTAGTTGGCGCTTCATTCCTTTAAGAGATCCATCTGGACCTATGAAGCCGTGATCACTTTACTGTGCTATCTTATTTTCTGGAATTTCCTAATTATTTACGTACGCCCAACTGAGTACTAACTTGCTGTTTGGCCTAATTTTTGTAAGCTGTCTATTTCTTAAGAACTCTCTCTTCTAACGTCGGTGTTTGAGCGTAACCGTTCATCTTTATGCTCATCGCGTTGCTCATATCAGTGCTATTAGTCTGTTCCTTAGTGGAATGACAAGTGCCACTGAATTATATCTGACTATAGAGGGACTATACATCTGTTCAATCGACGCCCTACTTTGTAAATTCCTTTCTGAATTCATCGTTCTAGAGCTCACCATTTTGTTGTACTAGAAAGTCACCAAGAATTTAGAAAACAAAAATATTTTGACCTTTACCATTTTAACTCTCCCAACTAAGGTATTGAATGGTATCCGTAAATTCCATCGCAGATATAACAATGAAAATGTAATAAATTATCTAATGGTAACGTTGTTTCACCAATAGTAAGCATGCAGTTCCCTCTGAGGTAAAGTTCAGTGTACTGTTCTTATCAAGCCACGTTCCACGAGGGAATGGATATCGCTATGATCCTGTTTTATTTCTACACTTCGTTTGGTTACTAAACTCTGGCGAGATTTATAAGATATGGTCATAGTGTAATACATTAAAGCAAAACTGCTACCTTACAGGGTAAAGGAAGTGTACAACTAGAAACGAGGTCATTGTGAAGTGAGGCGGCTTCACGTCGGATATAGATCTTTTTCTAGGGGACTCATCTCCTGTGTATGAGCCTTGCAACTCTCCCCTTTGTGTGTACTACATTTTGGTAGAATTTTGACGGTATGTTCATTTTCGCTTGACTTATAATGTTAATTATGACCTTCGTTATATGGGGCGCGATGGGGTGGAAGAGGTTTTTTATATATTCCAGGAAAGTTTTTAAATGGCATTTGAAATATGTTCTTGTATAAAATCTTATTTGGATAATAACTCATATTTTTTGTTTTTTTCCCCTTTTAATGCCTTTTAATTCTTTGAAGTATATTCTTATTTAATGTATTTATCTGGGGTTTATGGTATATAAAATGTTTGACTTTCCTTTTCCTTTGTCTTAACTTTTTTTTTAATAGTTATGTTATTGTGTCAAAGTACTACTAAAATATAATAACAGTAATACTAATTTATCTTTCTTATATCTTACCTCAATAATGTATGTATATATAAGCGGATAGCACAGGCGGGTAGTGAGACAAAGAGCTCGATACATATATGTATATTGTAATGCGTGCCAACTGGCTAGCTGGCTCAAGACGACACTTCAGAGATCCATTCGATCCCTACCAATTTTACGACGTCTCCTTCGCTGACCTGAACATAGTTTACTAGACTCTGCGGTGACCGCGTGCCGGGAAGATGGTTACGACTCAATATAGCGCAGTGAAGCCATTAAGAAAGAATGTCTTAACTACACGCTTCATATTAATTAGACGATACGGACCCATATTAATGCAGATGTACCCAAAACGTTTCTATTTATCTACGCAAAAAGAAAAAATTGGCCATCCGTTTCCTCCTTTACTTTCAGACTTTAAAACTTCTTCACCATGCAACTTTGGGCGCATGAGCCAAATGTCAAACCTATCGAATCTGTTTTGTCGGTGTCGAGAAGGTTAGGTTTGAATCCTGGATAAGTGTAGTGAGGGTGGTTTTTACTAAATGGCCTATCCCTCAAATTAAATTAATTTTAATTCTACCTCCCTTATCCCTGTCCCCCTAACAAAATTATACGTAAAATAGTTCGAAGGGTGATATGAATTATTTTAAACTTGTTTGAGCAGTAAAGGGATAAGAGTTATGCAACAAAGAACCAGTTAACCAAGTGTGAGAGGGTTTTGAGTTTTCATATTTAACGGTTTATCCTGCTATTTTATTGCTTTTTTTTTCTCACCTTCCTTCCTGTCAGACTCATTTAGTTTTGTTTTTGGTGGATGAAGTCCGATTTTGAATCCTGGCTGGGAGTTTTTAAGGTGTATTGTTTCCAAAATATATTCCCTTTTTTCATTCAGGCAAACTCGGAAATATTTGCTCAAATATTACCTACCTCATAACTCCTTTAATAGAACAATTAAAATAGATATAGCCTGGACAATTAGCAATACATGTTGGGAAATAGTATTATATATACCTACCCCGATGGTAAAATAGTCTAGGACACTAGTATTTTAAATAATTGGGGGG
>CABFOV010006344.1:15229-35395 GCA_902141375.1 Timema poppense | reverse complement strand
GTAGGTCTTCCATTTCATCTCACAATCACCCTACCATTTCACATTAGCGTAAGTGCGTATAACCCGAACGGGTAGTAAGACGAGGTGCAAATAATAATAATACACCATATCACTTGTTTTTTTTTTATCTCCAAGCAAGTTGTCTAATTCATTTAAACAAATATTGTCAAGGATTATTAAGAACACACTAGGCCTAGTTGGTTAAATAGTAATAATATACCATTATTATGATTCCTCAGTATACTGACCGTGACAACCTCAATTTTATTAGAGTTTTATCGAGGCCAATTGAATAGAATGAAGTATAAACTGGTCAAATGTCCTTTGATATTAAAACAAATGGGCACTTGAAACAAATAAATCTAGGGGCTTAAAAATAATATTAAATAAACAAAATAAACAAGGAGAAAATAAATATATAGATAAAATGATCAAGAGCTAAGAGCCAAAAAGCACAGCCCCCTTTATTAAAAATAATGGGGAAGGTCTCCCAAAATTTCAGCATTGTTAAGATATTGTTTTCAGTGTGTATGATAACTTAGGGCAAAGGTTTAAATAATTTAAATATTATAAATTAAATTTGGAGGTTTAGACAATTTATTGAAGGAAACAAAAAAATGTAGTCTTGGAAATGAGAGAAAACCCAAAATTTCCTTTGATTATGTTGATTGATTAAAGACAAAATATTTCTCCAAGTTGAAACATTCAGTAACACCAAGCAACCAGGAGTTCCTCATTGTTGCATCAATGAGGACGTAGCTCTAGTTTTAAAACGTGTTTATGTCGAAGAATCTATTTTCCCAATACCCAGAGAGATTCCCACTATCACATAAAGTTTATATGAAATCAATTACAGTTTATAAGAATTATAATCTAAACTTAAATAGTCTTTATGGCATTTGTGATTTATGGCGATGGCTCTGACAGTTATAAAGACATTACATATCAACTATGTTGTTTCAAAACCAGATACATCCAACAAAGTTGTTTCAAAACCTTACACAATCAAAATAAAATCCAAGCTATTGTCCAAAATGTAATCTATGTGATATTACAATTATTGGTATATCTGTATTTATATGATACTTTATTAATGCCTAAGTTCCAGTTTTCCTAAATAAAACATTAACTTTATGGTATTTTTATTTGTTTTCCTGGAAAATTATGTTTTAGTGATGTATCTGGTTTTGAAACCAGATGACTCTCAAAATTCGTGTACTTGCGTCGCTCTTCCTCTAAGAGTTCTTCCATCTGTTGCTGATTATTGCATTGTAACTATTGTTTCAACAGAAAAAGGAAACGGTTTATTCGTGTTTTTTATTTTAATGTACCTTCTAAATATAAATATATGAATAAATCTTAATTTGGCTAATGAATCTAATTATTCTTAGACTGAGCACCATCACTCTCTTAAAAAAAACAACTATTATGCCATTTCAATTACGAGTGCTGACATGAATGAATGCAAGTTTCTTTTAAAGTACTCTTGTCAAGTACTAATTAACTCTTCTTGGAAATCTCTGATCTATCCATCCAGCCACTTTGCTTATAGTTTCTTTACCGCGAGTTCAAAACATGCCCGCACTTCATCGATGAAGAAAACAAAGAACTTCAATCAGAGGGAACCGCTCGCTTTTGACCGTATGTCGTGATGTAGTGCATCTCATCGCCGTCATGGATCAGTGATGGTAGGATACCACGGAGGATTTGTTTCTTAAAGGAATGAAGGTACCGCTAGTACTCATCGGAATGGAACAGCGAGAATAGGATGCCATTGAGAATTGGTTTAGTAAATGAAGGTACAGCCAGTGTTGATTGGCATAGAGCAATGAGAATATGATGACATGGAGAATTGTTTTAGTAAATGAAGGTACCGACAGTGTTGATTGGCATAGAACAGAGAGAATAGAATATTACTGAGACTTGGTATAGTAAATAAATGAAGGTACAGCGTGTACTCACAAGTAATGTAGAGATATAAAACGAGGTCAAGGAGTCCTGGTTTCACAATTGAAGTAAGTTCCACCAATCCTCACAAATTAGAATTTTTTGCTAAACAAAGTTTCTAAATCTGAAGCTAATTACTTACTACTTACTTACTACCCGTTCAAGCCATCCAAATACGTATACTCATACGGTAGGGATGAGTAAGGTAGGACTTAAAGGAAATTTGCTCAAAATTTAGGGGAAGGAATGTTGGGAAACAACTGAAGGAAAACCATCTTAAAACACCCCTAGCTGTTAAGACATTTGTATCTGTGTGCCCACTGAGGAGGTTCATGGCTTGAACACTAAAATTTTTTTATTACATTCCTTCAATTTATTGGAAACGTGACTATAGTTTCAATATTTCACTATGAAGTTCAAATAAATTACCAAGCATAATTAGTTAAACTACAGTTCAATTTTTCATAGTAAGGGCCTTGGCTGACACATATAGGTTACTAGTGTGGTCATTAAAAAAAGCTATTTTATTAATATTATTATTGTTTTCCTAAATCGAGATATATCTTAAATTAAATATATAAAAATAAATTAATGATTTGGTTGGGCACCAAAAAACTACCCTTCTACTTTCTTCGGGTAAGTAGATTATTTAAAATAACTAAATAAATTTATTTCAATAAACTGCTGAATGGTATGACGAAAAACACCCTCTCGCAAGATTTTTGGACTTTACCTAAAGTATTAACTAAATTTGGACACTTACAACAGTTGACTGCATATTCTCCTGGAGCCTATTCCTCTTGACATGGACATCAAACCTACTAAAACTATCAACATATGGAATACAAGGTTCAAAATACAATGTACACTATCATAATATATAAAGATAACATAGTTTTATTTAAATGTTAAGAATTTAACATAATACCTAAAAATAACCAAAAATGGTGATTGGCCACCCGTTTGTTAATGAAAGAAATCTCAACAAAAACAAAAGTTTAAAGAGTGAAATACGGTAAATAGATTTAAATTGTAACTAAATAATTATTATACAAAACTTTAAGAGTTGTGTAGTCTGATTGTAATAAAGAAAAGAAAAAACCCAATAAAGCTGTAAACAGAATAAAGTATTTGAAAGACTCAATCAAGCGTCTATCAAATTTATATTAAGGTATTTTTCACCAAAAATCACATCACTGTTACGTGCAATTATTCATACGTCAAGCCATGTGATCTGCAGCTTTCACTTTGGATAGATACTATTAATATATATAAAATAACACTAATAAAGTTGTATAAGTTTTCTCACTGGACCATTGGAGAAACTGAAAGGAAAATATTAGAAGCATTTGAAATTTTATGCTACAGAAGAAAGTTGAAAATATCGTGGATAGAGATGGTATCAAATACAGAAGTGCTAGAAAAATAAAATGAAGAAAAGTAAACTTTGCAAAGGTACACAGCAAAGAAGAGTTAATATAGTAGGACATGTACTCAGACTTGTTAGTTTGACGAAGAAAATCACGGGAGATGGGGTAGAGAGAAATTCAAGATGGAGATCAAGGCTGGAGTACATGACTAAGATAACGGACGATGTCGGCAGAAGAGGGTTTAAAGAGGAACCAAATTTGGCCCATCGTAGGAAAAAGTGGAGATCTGAAGCAAGATGTATGACCTGATGATCAATGTTGACCCCAGAAAAATATGTCCGTAATTTTTAAAAGATCTTCCTACGAAAATTAGGCTAGTTTATAGGACTACACCAAAAGGGTGGAATCACATATCTTCCGAGTAAGTTTTAATACGTTCATTAGAGTTTTGAACTTCTAGTTAATTAAGGTAAAAAAGGGAGGTTGACACTTATTAATCAAGGATGAAATCCTTCCAGGAAATATTACATCGCATAAGATATGATTGCAGTAAGTGGTCAATACTTACTTTGTTAGTCCATGCCATTGGGTTTTAAAAGAGGAGTACTTAGCCTTTGACTTGGAGCTCACTTTATTATTATGGTACTTGGAAGAGCGGAAGAATTGACTTTGTGAATATTTCAAATATACTTTGACCCATACAGCAATAAAACTTAAATTCTTATAGTGTTGAACCACTATGGTTTTTCTGAGAGAAGCTCTGGGTTCGATTTCTATAATATACGGTATTTACACTAGTTTATTATATTGTTAGTATCATAAATTAGTATAAATGGGTTTACCATGTGTCTGTGTGTTTCTCTACTAGCATTAATATAGCTATAAAATGGATTTCAAATACATTAATTAAACATCCATCAGATAACCTTTGAATTTTTTATATCTTCTTTCAGCTCATAACTTTAAAACTATTTATATAATTTTTTAGGCTTTCCTAGCTTCATTTTTAAAAAATGATATATTTTTTACAAATAAAATTACTAATTGGTCGTTAATGATTAATTACGTATTAACTTATGACAACAAAAACATCGGCCGTACCTTATGAACAGGACTGGACTTTGGTGACCTAAAAATGTTATAAAAACCTAAAAAATTATCAAAACGCTCTTCAAATTAAAAAAAAAATACCTCTAACTACAAACAAAAACTTGTATTGAATTTACACTATTAAATCACACTCACTTTATAAATATAAACTAATATACATATATATATATATATATATGGGCCTATGTGTAATGAAAAGAATTTTACCAAATAAGCTTTTGTTTTATATTAAATATAACGTTTATTTACAAATATCTACTTCAGAAGTAATAGCCACCGCCTTCCAGCACAACCCTCTCCAGCCTAGTTGAAATCTCACCAGGAATGTGTATTTTACAACCAGACAAGCAAAGAGAATATATAGCTATTGCCTACATTCAGTGTCGTGTCGTGTAGTGTTACCAGGCTAAGCAACATTAGTTTAGATGGTACCTGTGAATTGTTCTCATCACTCAGTAGAACACTCGTTGAGTGTCGAGAGGAATACATTCCCATATGAGCCATGCACGTCACGATGTTATGGCTGAAATACATGGCACCCACCAGCTATAGGCCTTTATGGCGTCGCGGGCGTTACAAGATGTTCCAAAATAAGAGATGACATGTCAAATTCCTGTCCGTGCTCATGACTAATGAGGCTTTGTGCTTGATATGAAAGACTANGTCCGTGCTCATGACTAATGAGGCTTTGTGCTTGATATGAAAGACTAAGTAATAGATTTTGTTTCAATTTTTTTTTTTTAGCTGAAATTTAGAATTCCCCCAAGTGATAAAGCAAGGTATGCTATATGGGTTGAAGGTTCGTCTTACCTCCTAAGTTGGTAGCGTATTTACCTGTTAATCTAAGGGTAACGGGTTCGATTCATGACATGACTGAAATATTTTACCACCGAGGAAATGTGGGTCTCTCCTTTGTCGTTTGACCCGCCTCGGTGGCGTAGTTGGCTAACGCGCTAGTCATGTCAAACTCGACTGGCTGAGGACGGGGAGGTTGAGGTTCGAATCTCGGTCGGGTGAACTGGGGGTGGTTTTTCCTAAATGGTTTTCCACTCTTCCTCCACGCAAATGCGGGTTTCACTTCCTCTAATTCAAGCTTCCCAAGTCCTAATCCATTAGAGTAATTAGTACTTAAAGCGTATAACCCGAACGGGTAGTATTACATGGTGCTAAATAATAATAATAAATTTGTCATATGAATAACCGGCGGGGAGGCTGGATTGTTTGTCTTATCTGTATTTAAGTAAATTAGTTTATAGCTCATGTTGAGATAATCATTCTGTTTAAAAAGTGCACGTTAAATCACTAAAATATAATAAAATAAAATAAAATGGGGTTAATGTCGTTAAAAAAATATAGGTATAGTAAAAACAAACACTAAAAATATACATATCTTGAGAAGTATTCTGGTGTATTATAATTTTTTTTAATCATATTAAATATGTTTCAAAATATAGACCAAATCCATTAAGGCTTGTTGTTCATAAGTTTCCCAAACCACTTAGCCAAAGCGAGCATAAACAAATGATAGAACTCGTTTTGAAAAATCAACGTTCACCTTCACTTCTTCCTGAAGAAACTCCTTCATACTATTTCAGTGGTTGAAGGAACAGAAGGGGGTAATCACGTTGATAAATGACAAGACATTTATAATTCAACCCTTGCGTCAACCCCCATCCCATTACTAAACTACCACCCCTCTTATCAGAGTCAAGCAGAAAAAAGATCAGTTAGAAACGTAGCAATTTTATTTCAATCCTCCCCCCTCTGACAAGTACAATCTTTGTGTTATCTAAAGGCCCTCCTTATTTTATATTTCAAATGAAAATGTAAAAAGGTTGTTTGGCTACAACTATAGGGAGGGTGTATTAAAAATGGACACTTTATACATTTTAAAACATAGATATGTTTAGCTCAGCGTTAGCTTTCTTTACTCTAACCTTTCTTGACTCTAATACAAATTACCAAGAATCGAATTCAGGTTGAATATATCTGTGATGGTTTCTATACTTGTACTTTATTCACCCTGCCCTCAGACAACATAATTTTATGCGAATCCTTCTAATTACTATTCTTATATTCCCCCCCTTTCAGACTATTCTATTAACCCTTTTGTTAGATGTAACAATGAAAACTGTTTTTAAAAAATAACAGCACCTATAGCTTATTTACCGACATCCCCCAGCATCTATAGTTCGTTTACTGACATCCTGCAGCATCTATAGCTTATTTCCTGATATCCCCCAGCACATATAGCTCGTTTCCTGACATCCCCCAGCACCTATAGCTCATTTCTTGACATCCTGCAACACCTCTAACTCGTTTACAGACATCCCCCAGCACCTATAGCTCATTTATTGACATCCTGCAGCACCTATAGATCGTTTCCTGACATCCTGTAGAACCCATAGCTCTTTCCTGACATCCCCCAGCACCTATAGCTCATTTATTGACATCCTGCAGAACCTAAAGCTCGTTTCCTGACATCCTGCAACATCTCTAGCTTATTTCTTGACATCCTGAAAAACCTCTAACTCATTTTCTGACATATTGCAACACATCTAACTCGTTTCCTTAAATCCTCCAGCACCTATAGCTCGTTTATTGACATCCTGCAGCACCTTTAGCTCGTTTCCTGACATCCCCCAGCACCTATAGCTCATTTATTGACATCCTTCAGCACCTATAGCTCGTTTCCTGACATCCCCCAGCACCTCTATCTTATTTTCTGACATCCTGCAACACCTCTAGCTTATTTCCTGACATCTAGCAGCACCTCTAGCTTATTTCCTGACATCTAGCAGCATCTCTAGCTTATTTCTCGACATCCTGCAGCACCTCTAGCTTATTACCTGACATCTAGCCGCATCTCTAGATTATTTCCTGACATCTAGCAGCATCTCTAGCTTATTTCTCGACATCCTGCAGCACCTATAACACATTTCACGACATTTTGAAGCACCTATATTGTACGACACGCCTCCCTATTGAGTAGCTAGATTATTCTACCCCATGTTACTTGTGAGAAAATTGATGGTCACACATCCCCTAACTTGAAAGGAAGGGGTGAAATGTGGGTAGAGAGAAAGTCAGCAGAGGGAAGTATAATGAAAAAATGGGTTGTAGGGGGGGAAAACATGTTGCAATTATTGAATTAGATGGACTAACCTCCAGAGGTTTTTCCTAAGGACTGATATGGGGGAGTTTTATTTGTATCAAGTTCTTGGGCGGGGTTGAAGGAAGTATTTAGATTAAAGGTGGGGAGGAAAAATGAATTGTGTATGGCGAAAGCGATTTGTAAATGATACTGTTTGGAAAGTGTTGAAGATAAACCAATTTTTTTTAAGGGTTATTAATATCTTCCATTTAAATTGGACATAGAAAGTAAATAATACCGGAAGCACAGGTTAAGAAGTATTATTATTATTATTATTATTAGCACCGCGTCTTACTACCCGTTCAGGTTATACGCACTTACGCTAATGTGTAATGGTATTGTGAGATGAAATGGAGGACCTACAGTTTAACGTGGAATCCGAACCACGGTGGAGGCCTGGCATTCCCCACACATTCACAAGTTAAGCAGTAGACATGTCTGACTTTGATATACAGTTTCGTGGTTTGATCCCCCCAAAAAATGTTCTAATGTGTGACTCTATCCCTCCCCAATCCTTCAAACCCTTCCCCCCGTGTACTTTCTAATCACCCGCTTCATTGGACGAACGGTCTAAGGTGTTACTCTCGTGTTAGACTAGTCTGCTGATGACCGGGAGATTGGGGATCGAATGCTGTTAGGGTCTATTGAGGGTTTCTGTTTTTAAATGGTTTCCCACTTTCCTTCCATGCAAATGCGGGTAGATTACCTCTAAAATATTTCCTTATCCATCCCTACTCCATTATAATTATCATATATGCTTACCTAAAAACTGGACAGGTAGCAAGATGCGGTGATAAAAATGATCTAATCACCAGCACTAATGGGTCTAATCTCATCTTTTGGGGCTCAGCGGTTGGTGAACAAAAGGTCTGGGTTGAAATCCTAACCATGTGTCTTTGGAGTGATTTCCAGTACATTCTCCTCTCAATTACAGGTGCATCTCTTTTGAATTTTACCTTCTTCGACCCTATCCCAGGAGTGTAGTAAAATTTCTATTCCCCAAACAAATATTATTATTAGCACCGCGTCTTACTACCCGTTCGGGCTGTACGCACCAACAAATAATAAGATGCAGTTAAAATTATTAAACAAAAAAACATAATCCCCCTCAAAAAGTAACCAGTTCATCACGTATCGTTGTTTGGATGAACGTCAATCAGGCCTGATAGCGATGTGTCATATCTCAGTGATTTCAAAACGATTAGAAACGCAAACACATTTTTAGAACGAGCCATCTAACTAGAATGGGTATAAAAATGAAAACATACCTGTTTTGGTGGCCACGTGGTCTAAAGTGCTACCCTCAATATATACTAGGTTGTCGATGATGGGAAGATCGAGTTTCGAATCCTGGTCGGGTGTACTGAGAGTGATTTCCCACACTTCTTCCACGCAAATGTGGCTACACTTTTTATAAATATAACCCTCCTAATCATTAAAATCATTACCGTAACTGGTATATAAGCGTATAAGCAATAGAAATATATGGTGCTAAAAAAAGTGTTAGTAATGATTTTTTTAACATTTGAGTGTTTTCTTATAAGTTCACTACTAGGCCTACATAATTATAATTTTAAAATAAACTGATATTTTTCTCATAATGAAGCGTCCGTCACTTGTTTCCAGGTTCCTATTAATGACGTCATAAGCATTACGTCACAACGACTTACATTAAACATGATTAACGTATAGTATTTAAATTTTACACCTTATTTCGGCCACTTTTCTCGTGTTTTTTTTAACTTTCTCTGTTTAACATTTTTTTAATTGTACATTTCTAAAGTCTCCAAAACATTTCGCAACCTATCAAAAATCAGCTAACGGATCACCAGTAGGTCGTGACCCATAGTTTTAGAACCTCCGCAATATCTTAAAAAGTTAAGAAAAATGCAGTAAGAATATTCAACGAGTAAGGCTTGTCAAAACTATACTAGTTAAGGTCACAATGTAGGTAAAGTGAGTTAAAAAGGGCAGTACTTTTAACAATTTGTATTTAAAAACATTGTTTTCCTGTAGAAACATAGTTCAATTCTCTTTGCATAGTACCCGCCTCGGTGGCGTAGTTGGCTAACGCGCTTGTCGTGTTGAAGCTCGACTGCTGAGGACGGGGAGATCGAGGTTCGAATCTCGGTCGGGTGAATTGGGGGTGGTTTTTCCTAAATGGCTTTCCACTCTCCCTCCACGCAAATGCGGGTTCACTTCCTCTAATTCAACCTCCCCAATTCCTAATCTATTAGAGTAATTAGTACTTAAAGCGTATAACCCGAACGGGTAGTAAGACGCGGTGCTAAATATTATCTTCGCATAGTGATAACAACTATTGTTGAATATCTGTTATGAGCGTAGCGGCATTAGAGGAGAAACTTTTAAAATTAAGAAAAAAAAAAGTTGTCGTTAAATTACAGAAAACCCTCGAAAGATATTCAACAACTGTTGAGTTCACCATTTGAAGAAAATTAAACTAGTTTTATACTGAAGCACTATTTTATTTCTTTTGGTCAAAATAAGTGTTGATATAAAAATTGCGAAACACTGTGAAACACGTCTCCGAAAACCCCACCTTAAGTTGTTTGATTCTCACAAAAGCACTTCTTGTGTTCTCAAGAGGTCTAGAATTATTTTTTTCAGCACCGCGTCCTACTACCCAAGTCTAGAATTAATGATAACAATGTGAACGGGTCTCTACGCACCATCTCCTTTACCTGCTATTAAAACAGTAAGTCTTCTTAAACAGGAGCAATAATGTCGCATTTCCACTTGAAATGTCACCGAATAATTCTCGCCTCCTCTTGTAATACGGGGGTTTCCCGTTCCGGGTTATATTATGTGTCCTGAAGAGGTTCTAAGAGGTACTTTCAATGGATCTCTTAAGTATGTTCTTATATTTTTTACTGGTCTGGTTATGAAATAGTGCTATAAATCTGTACCCTCAACCCACTGTCGTGGTGTGGTTTCTTTGTCGGGGCAGGCAGAGTTGGTTTCAACTATACCTGAAAAAACAAATCTTCACTCAGTAAAGCACTCATTGGCAGTGTCATGTCGTGGAGTGTCACCAGGGTAAGCATATCTGGACCTGCGTTATGTTTTCATCACTCATTAAAGAACTCATTGGCAGTGTCGTGTCGTGTAGTGTCGCCAGTGTAAGCATATCTGGACCTGTGTTATGTTTTCAACACTCATTAAAGCACTCATGGACAGAGTCGTGTCTTGGAGTGTTGCCAGGGTAGGCAGAGTTAGTTTAAACTGTACCTGTGAATTGTTCTCATGACTCAGTAGAACACTCATTGGCAGTGTCATGTCGTGGAGTGTTGCCAGGGTAAGCAGAGTTAGTTTAAACTGTACCTGTGAATTGTTCTCATGACTCAGTAGAACACTCATTGTTCAGGTATCAAGGAACATAAACGCCCATGTAAGGTATGTATGGCAAAGCCTATGTGTGATTGGTCAAATGGGGACTGAGTCTGTGAGAACAAATTTAAGAAACTGTTTTAAAAATCTTTGCTTACCATTACATAACTTCACAATATTACGCTATTCCATCACTATCATATTGTCCTTTTTTAATAACCAGACTGAGAATAAAACAAACTTTTGTGGTAAATTAGAAATCATTCAAGATATTTGATCTAATTTTGTTAAGTTTTTCGAAATAAGATAATACGTTAGACAAAATTATTTACACCTATGACAGAGTCTAAACTAATTTTTCTTTTACTTGTGTGTAAATTTATTATCTCATCAAAGTTTTTTAAATTTATTTTATTTTTTCAATGGAATAATTTGGTTAAACCAAATAATTGTATAAACCACATAGAACTGTTGTTTAAAAATAAATTACTTAAGTCTTTGGTAATATTAATAGTATCTATATTTTTGTCTCCACTTGGCCTATCCGTAATTCTTCTTACACCAAGAATATGATGTTGGAATGTTTACACCCAGCTGGGATTCAAACACCGACATCCTGTGGCAGCAAACCGGATTAGACGGTCTCATAATTTAGTCTGCCTATCTACTTCAATTAAATAAATGTTATAGTAAAGTATCGACTAACTAATGGAGACAGGAAGAAGATATGGCATGGAGCTCAACATTGAGAAGTCAAAAATAATGGGGGAACTCAAAAAAATAGAAAATCCGCTGGAAATTGAGGTTGGAATCCCAGAGTAGGAAAGCATAGAGCATTTCAAGTAACTGGAAAATCAGCTGACAAAGGATACCTACTGCACCAATTAAGATAGGTCAAGAATCACCATGACCATGGAAGCTTTCAACAACAAGAGGTTACTGCTCACCAGTCAGCTGAACTCGGAACTAAGGATGAAATTGATGAAATGCTACATTTGAAGCATCGCGCTGTATGAAGCCTAAACTTGAACTCTTAGAAAGATGGAAAATAAATACTTGGAGGGCTTTTAATTTTGGTGCTGGAAAAGACTTTAGAAGATCAGGGGGACCAACAATGTGACAAATGAAGTCTTAAGAAGTGTGGGTGAGTAGAGAAACATTTTGGATGTGATTCTTCGGAAAAAAAGCAAACTGTATCGGACATATAATATTAGAAAGAGCTGTTTTCTGCATGACATCATAGAAGGAAAGGTTGGGGTGAAGAGAAGCTTAGGAAGAAGGAGGATTCACATATTGGATGACTTGAAGGAAAGAAGAAAGTCATCGGAACAGAAGGAGGATGCAGATGACAAAACGCATTGATGGTTTGACAAAATGACAAAAGGAGTGGACCTGTCGTAAGTCAGAACACCTAATGAAAATAATAAGCTACCGTTGTGGATGATACAAATATTAACCATTAATATTATAGATAGTTTAGTATCCAAATGTTTCCGGCGAGTAAAAACCTTCTAGTACTTGTATCGATCTTAAAAGACAAACCTTCTGACTTGACTACAAGATAGAAATCTTGATATTTTCATCGCTGTTCAATGTTTACCCGAGCAAGTAATGAGGTTCTCATGTCAAGAAGAGTTAAAACAATTAAATTATCACACACTCACTTTGATAGTACAGCCATACAAACACCAAAACTTTAAATGAGAGGGCTTAATGCGCCTTCTGAGAAATTATCCGCTAGCGGAAAGATTCAGGCTTTTGATCAACTAAACACTAAATTTATTCAAGGTTTTTTTTAACCTTTTGTGAACTTAACGGCTTTCCTGAAATCCATTGAAAGTTTCGTTAGGAATTCCAAACTACTAGATATATCAGTTTTAATTAGAACCAAGATTCCATGGTACATTTAAATGTCCTCCCTTCCCTCTCTCCTATCATATAAAAGAAATCATATATATCCTTAGAATTAGGCTATGCTCGATGTGATTCTGAGATATTCCTGCGTAAATAAATTCATTATTTAGACACAGCTTCCTAAATTAGATTCATTGATAACAGTTTTGTCATTCATTTGTTTTAACTCCTATCAACTCTGATCTCTTAATTTACAGTGTCAAAGTATAATTCAACTCTTTTTTTTTTAGAACAATTTCTAGAGACACTAAAAGTTGATGGTATGAGAACTTTATTTTTATTGTCTTTTTAAAAGACCTAAGCTTCAAGTGTTCAAAGGGATCTTTTCTTCAAACATTCATTTCATAAGAATTAAAAAAAAAAAATAACCACCAGAATTTGTTTCAATGCAAAAGGAAGGAAAAGAAGAGAAAGATAAAATAAAAAATTAAAACCAATTATCAGTAACAAAGACAAAGATGGAAACATGATAAAAGAACCATTTCCCCCGTCCTCTGCTCTATATACTAAGTTTAAAAAAAAAACGATCTCAAGACTTAGTAAAGCGAGCAAGAAATGTGAGAAAGTAGAAATTACCTTTGAAAAGGGTTTTCAAAGCAAAGGAAATCGTGATTAAAGAAAGTTCCCATACTGGTTTACAATCTCTAGGAAGTTGTGTCTCGAGTGTTTAACGGGAAAGTGAGGGGATTGGGGAGGTATGGAAGTGGTTGAATTGAGGATCAAATTGAGCCGCTTCCGTATTGAAATGATTATTTTTACAACTAAATGTCTATTTAAAAAAATGTTCAATAATAATCAAAGATATAATTTTTGAGTAAAATCAAAATATAAGTTTCATTTTAAACAAAATGTCAATTTATTTGACTCGACTAAAACTTTTAATTCCATTTGCAATGTCAGTATTTTTCTTTTACTTTATTTCAAACATTTTAACTAAATATTTTCTTATTTAAAAAAAAAATATTTCTACTAGAACTGATCAGTTGCATATTAACTCACACATATAGTCTCCTTAAGTGTTTATTATAACAGTAAAGCTTTGTTTTAAAATTAATTTAAGTCCAAGATTTATTTGAAATTAAGATCCAAAATTGAAATAAATGGGATTATTTGAGTGTTATAGAGTCCTAGTATTTTTTATAAAATGCTGTTAAAGATTATTTAACTAAAAATAAAATTAAATCGAATTTTAGGAATATAAATTATATAGTTTTCTTAAAATTAAGGAATTGTAATAGCAGTGAGGAATTCCAGGACACCACCAGGGTTCGGATTCCACGTTAAACTGTAGGTCCTCCATTTCATCTCACAATCCCCCTACCATTACACATTAGCGTAAGTGCGTATAACCCGAACGGGTAGTATGACGTGGTGCTAATAATAATAATAATAATAATAATAATAATAATAATAATAATAATAATAATAATAATAATAATAATAATAGCAGTGAATTGTTATTGAAGGATTCTTTTTTCTGGGAAAAAATTACCACTTTTCTTCTTTATAGCCTATATTTTTGTATTTATGTGAGTTTTATTAGCTCTTTACTATACCAGGGACCAACTGCTGCTACTCATAGTGTAGATATAGCTCAGTGGATGCTTTCATGGCTGACATCCTTAATCCTACTAGTAAAATCAGGACTCAATTTTGAATCCGGGTCGAGGGGGTAATTTTTCCAATAAAATGATCTTGCATTTTATTATCAGG
Organism: Timema poppense; assembly: GCA_902141375.1. Lineage (NCBI taxonomy): Eukaryota > Metazoa > Arthropoda > Insecta > Phasmatodea > Timematidae > Timema > Timema poppense. The sequence goes on along the minus strand of CABFOV010006344.1, from coordinate 20,839 downwards.
AAAATCTGGCGCGTTTTCTAATAACTATACTGAATATTAATATCACATTTGTAATAAGAGGGGTAGAGATAGGGCAGAGGCATGGCTTGAAGTGTAGTGTTGTCAGGGTAAGCAGAGCCTATTTAATATATAGATGCAATATTATGTTCTCATCACTCAGTAGAACACTCATTGGTCAGGTATCCACAGTAATATATTCCCTTGTAGTTGTATGTATCTATCTAAAGTGTTTTACATTCACATCCTGAACAGACTTGTTTTGAAATTATAAACGGCCGGGGTTCAATCCTCGGTCCCGGCAAAGATTTAACTGGTTACCAAACCTTTCCTTCACCTCTGACAAGACATCTTGTTAATGTGAGGAATGCCAGGCCTCCATGGTGGTTCGGATTCCACGTTAAACTGTAGGTCCTCCATTTCATCTCACAATTCACCCTACCATTACACATTAGCGTAAGTGCGTATAACCCGAACGGGTAGTAAGACGTGGTGCTAATAATAATAATAATATGAAATTATCACCACACAGCTTATAAACTAGCCTCATTTGGTGGTCATATGGCTTAATACGTTACTCTCACAATATATTAGACTGCTGAATACTGGGATATTGTGGTTCGATTCCATTCGGATGTAATAAAAGGGGGTTTTCCTAAATTGTTACCCACTCTCTCCACGCAAATAAGGCCACATTTCTTCTAAATTCAACTCTCTTAATCCATAACCCATTAGAGTAATTATTACATAAGCGTATAATCCTAATGGGTAATAAGAAGCGATGCTAACAAAAATATGTTAACATAACATAGATCTTGAAGAAACACAACCCAGCTCACCCACTTTGGTGGTTGCATGGTCTAATGCGCTACTCTCGTGTTAGGTAAGACTTCCTGATGATGGGTATATTGGGGTTCGATCTTGGTCGGGAGCACTGAGGATAGTTTTATTAAAATGTTTTTTCCACTCTCATTCCATGCAAATACGAGTCACTTACTCAAAATTGAACCTTCTTCACTCATAACACATTAGTGTAATTAGTACATAGGCACCCCCTCGGTGGTGTAGTTAGCTAACGCGCTAGTCGTGTTGAGCTTGACTGCCAAAGACGAGGATATTGAGGTTCGAGTCTCGGTCGGGTGAACTAGGGGTGATTTTTCCTAAATGGTTAACATTCTCCCTCCACGAAAATGCGGATTCACTTCCTCTAAATTCAAACTTACCAATTCCTAATCATTATTATTATTATTAGCACCGCGTCTTACTAACCGTTCGGGTTGTACGCACTTATGCTAATGTGTAATGATAGGGTGATTGTGAGATGAAATGGAGGACCTACAGTTTAACGTGGAATCCGAACCACGGTGGAGGCCTGGCATTCCCCACATTCACAAGATGTATTGTCAGAGGGGAAGGAAGGGTTTGGTAATCAGATTAATCTATGCCGGGACCGGGGATTGAACCCCGGCCATCAGCATAGAAGTCTGACACCTTACCCCTAGACCGCCAGGTCACCAATTACTAATCCATTAGCGTAATTAGTACTTAAGCGTATGACCCGAACGGGTAGTAAGACGCTACGGTAAATAAAAAAACTTTCACACATTTATTCATCACTGTGAAAGGTGTAACTCACATTTATTCGATGAGACATATTTTTTTGGCCATGCTGGGATTCGAACCCGGAACTCTTAGATAGGATGCCAGACACTCCACTGGCTGAAATATGTTGTGAGACGTGAGTTATGTAAATCAGAGCCCATGTGTGATTAGTCAATTGGGGACAAGGTGGTGGTGAATGTATCACAGATACATATTTAACAAGCTCTGCTTACTCTGGCTACACGCCACTGGTACTGGTCACGTATACAGATCTTTAACTCCCCGTCCTTAAAAAAAAAAGACAGGCTGACCTCACCGATAAAGCAAATATCCACACGGGAACCTTCATAAAACGCTAATCACAATAAACAAACGTCGCAATTCTACTCAGCCACGACGGACACTTTTACGTTAAAGTCGTGCTCACCCTCAGCGTCGTCGTCTTCTGCCTTTAAGGGTGTAATTAAGACTTGTTTTAATTAACGGGAACGGCTTTTCTTCTCTGCTCTGCTCTGCTCTGCTCCGGCTAGCGTAGCTTGTCGCTTTTCGGGGAGCGCTCGGGAAATGGCGAGGCGAAGTAAAAGACAACTAATTCTGGGCGCTAGGTCCCCCCCGGCCCCCCCTCCATAACCCCTTCAACCACCTCCTCCTCCTCCTACCCTATAACCCTTTCCGACTTTTTCACGGGACATTCACTCCCAGTTTTATACGTCACAGTAATTGGTGCAACGTGGCAATAAATCCAAATAATGGCATAGCTGCAACCTACCGACGCACACACATACACACACATACACACATATACACACACACATATATATATTATTTATAGTCGACTAGGGTGGTCTTGGGGTAGAGTTCTCGCCTCAGGACCCGATATTTGTGGGGTTAAACCCGGCCGTGATCAACGGTTTTTTCATGGGCGATAAAAATTCGTTGCACAACTTCCTTCGGAGGTAAAGTACAGTCACATATAGATTACGGTAAGTAAGAGTACCCTGAAAAATACCTTTCCTAGTAAAATTGGTAAGCCCTTTCATTTTGGCTCATAAAAACTCAGCGTATAACTTTCTGAACTCCCCTAGTACTTGGGATATCTACCAGATGGTGTAGATAACACTAACCAGCTCATGATGGATGGAAACCACATCAAACCAACCTTCGGGTTGTTGACTTATAAGAAGTTAATATATTTTTTATAGGCCATCAAGTTAAACATATGTTTTAATGTTTGATTGGTGAATTTCTTATAATCAAACTTTTACTTACTGATTTTATCGATCAAAAAAACACAGCTGTATATCACATTTTTGACGTATGAATACGTGATAGTATAAATAGTAATCTTTTTCGCTTTCAGATAAGTTTCTAGCTATAAAAATTTGACTTTATATTATATTTGTGATCCAGTATTAAAACTTGCCTTTGTAGTAATAATAAAAGCTAAAAAGTAATAGATAAATTTTTATTTTCTTGCTATCTTATAGGTAGAGAAAGTATTATAATCGTCAAAAAAATTGAACTTGAGATTTTGATGAATCTCGACGTTTCATAACCCCCCCAAATCCGAAAAAGTGTTTTTTGAATTTTTTTTCTGTCTATCTGTACCTCCGTCTAGAGCCTAAACTATTTTATCGGTCGAGCTAAAACTTGGTATATAGGGTTTTTATAGGGTTGCCCCAAGGTTTTTTTGAAATAGGATATCTAACTCTAGAATTAAAGGTAGTTTACTGAAGGGCTAAAAGAGAAAAACTCGATTTTATCAAAATCGGCTTTATTGATTTTGACTAAAACTCGTATCTAGGTGTTGATTAAGATTATTAATAAACTGGCTATTTTCATTTTTCCATGAAACTGACTTTAAGGGTACTTTACAGAAGCAGAAACTTCCGTATCTCCGCAACTATTTAAATACTAAATAACTAATCATTGCATGATTTTAGTAATATTAAAAATAAAAACTTTTGTATGAAATATAGTTTTATAAAACCAACAGTTTCAGAGATATTGGCCAATATATTAATACAATTTTGTGAGCTTTTTTTCAAAAGAGATATTACCTAAGTTTTAACGCAATAATTCTCTAATGCCATAGAGTAAGAAATGAGAAAGTCTCAAAAATATTGTATTTTCACTTTCTTTCAATCTCTTAGGGAAAATGTTTGTACATCAATTATCTATTTCAATCATTTTAGATTCAATAGTCAATATTTACTTATTTTATTGGTCAAAATTTAAAAATTAGTAAATTAATAGCAATGTAATAACAAAAGATGTGCAAACCCTAAGAAAATATCAAATTTTTTAACCAGATGTCAAAATTTTAATACGAAGGGTTGATCCTTGGGGAACCAATATCGATATTTTTATTGGTCCAAATACACAAATGAAGATGTATATTCTTTAAAAATAACATTTTAAAATCTAATACCATTAATCAAAAAGGGTTTTACGTATGTATAGAGAAATTTTTTCTCGGGTTTGCTAGTGTATATTATATTACGAATTTGGAGTAGATATCTCTATTTTTTAAACAATAGAGTGAGAAATTCCGTTTAGAGCTCAGTACCATTTATTTTAAATACTACATGCAATGTTGTTTATGTGAAAAATATTATTTGTGTTCTTAAAAATATGAATATGAACTTTGATATTCGCATAAAGCTTTATAGACAGTAGATAATTATTTTTGGCGTGTTCGAAAACATGGTGTTTCGAAAGATATTTGGTCCAAAAAGGGATGAGGCTCCTGGATAGTAGAAGATGTTACATAATGATGAGTTGCATATCCTGTACCCATCACAAGACATTTTAGGATAATCAAGTCACATATATTACGGTAGAAAAGACATGCAGTGTGAATGAGAGATTCTAGGACCTGGTTTAAGGTTTTTACTGGCAAACCCAATTGGAAAAGACCATTGGGAAGACCTATATTATACACAATGAAGGATAACATTAAAATGGACTTGAAATAGATAGAGTTTAATGAGGTGGACTTGAAATAACTATCTCAATATAGGTATGTGGATTAATGAGGTAGGCTGGATAAAAATAGCTCAAGATATAGATAGGGTGTATTGAGTTGGACTGGATATAACTAGCTCAAAATAGAGATAGGGTGTATTGAGGTGGACTGGATATAACTAGCTCAAAATAGAGATATGGTGTAAGGAGGTGGACTGGATATAGCTAGGTCATTATAGGGATAGGGCGAAATGAGATGGACTGGATAGAGATTAATCAAGATAGGGATAGAGTGTAATGAGATGGACTAGATAGAACTAGTCCAAGATAGGGTTTAGTTTAATGAGTTGGACTAGATAAAATTAGCTTAAGATAGGAATAGAATGTAATGTGATGTACTAGATAAATCTATCCCAACATAGATATAGAGTGTAATGATCCGAAATAGATAGAATTAGCTAAAGATAGGTATAAGTGCAGTACTTTTGTAAGAGTGGCAATAAGCTTTCGAGTTCCTGGTGCCATAAAGTAAGTAAAATGATTAAAAATCCACAAAACAAGTAACAATCGTTATTGGAAATTAAAAGCCTTTCTTTATGACCTGTATATCCTTCAAGTGAAATTTAAAAATGATTTAAAAACAGAGAATACGTAAAATTAAAGCTCTAAAGAAATATACCTTGGATTATTGATACCTATTTATTTCAAGATCCCATCATCAATTTAATTAAATAAGTCCACATAATCGCATTAAAATCTAATTTTCTCACCCCTATTATTGGAAAAAATAAATAAATATAATGGCATTAGATTCATTCGAACAACCCTTCAAAATACTATTAAAAATCAAATGAAATTTGTGAAATGTAGGCTACTACACAATATTTTTTTGTGGAAAGGGTGGGTTGCATTTAATTGTCATCCTCACAATATCCTATACCACCGTGACTTTAAAATCAATGCATTCATCAATTATCAACCCTTTTGAAAACAATGCATTCAAACCCCCCTCTTAGCCACCAGCCTAATCCACCCCTTCCCCCC
>CABFOV010006343.1:19405-35399 GCA_902141375.1 Timema poppense | reverse complement strand
TGAGGAACGATCAAATGGTTTGGCCATGTTAAATATTCATCGAAGCATAGAAGTTCATCCTGATGAAGTTTTGGAGAAATTTTCTCAAAAGAATAAGAGGAAAATGCAATTAATGCATTTATAATATATGAGGTACGTTTGAACAATGTTTTGTATAGGTTTTATAGTTATTATTATTATTATTAATTATTACTATTATTATTTATTACTATTATTATTATTATTATTATTAGTAGTAGTAGTAGTAGTAGTAGTAGTAGTAGTAGTAGTAGTAGTTATGTTATTTATAGTTATCATGACCCCCCTATGAAAATTTTCTGGATCTGCGCCTGAAAATAACTAACGTCGGATAGAGTTTTATATTGGTCTATTCAATGATAATTATTAATATTTCTATAGGAAAATGACCATGTTGCACACAATCTAGACGAGCGCTTAACACCCGTCCATCCGAGACAATGACTGACATCACAGTAAGCTCTGAAATTGCACCATCCATGATATACCTCAGTCCAATGGGACTTACTAGAATGTTTAGTTCGCAAAAACGTATAGAAGCATACAGAATGGCCTAAAACCAGATACTGCCTCAAATTGAACATCTACAATGTTCTAGTTTGTTCAAGAGCAGGAAGTTCAGTTTTAGAAGACTTTTATATTGTATTTTTGACTCAACTTTACGTCACACACTGAAGTTAGTTACAGTAGCTGATACCTCTTAACTTCAGGGCGTGAACTTAAAAATAATAAATAACTAGTAACTTCCTAGTTAGAATCTGGAAGCTATCATATCAGAATAATTTAGAAGAATACGTGCTTTAAGCACCAAATAATAAAATATAAATTCAAATAAAAATAATATATATAATATTAAGAGGAGAATATTGTCAATGCTTTCAAATATTATTTAGGGTCAAATCAGGGTCATTACAATACCCCCAACAGGGTATCTGAAAGTAGAGACTAGTTGTATACTTTTCGATACGCTTTGCCAAAAAAACAAAAAACATGATCTCTTTTCGCACATCCTGTATAACGTTTCACAAAATTTACAAAGTTGCATGAATTACAATATTTTGGAACACCTGTATAACATTGAAGTACTTAAATGACAATGCCTGAAGTGGTTATCTCTCAATGTAGGTTTACATAAAGTTTTTACACAAAGAAGTTGAAGTTATATGAATCAAACATTAAAATATAAAATGTCAAGCATAATTATGATTAACTGAAATACAATAATCTAAGTTTATTACATTAAGAAAATTGAATTTGATTGCCACTAATCAAAGTGTCTTTATCATTTATAGTTAAAAACATTTAATATTTTTCAATGTCTTATGTTTTGTTCTAATTTAATAAAAGCTTCTTTAATTATTTGTTGCACTGTATTTATCTCCATGATCCTTCACGGATCCACTTTTGTGATTATTTTTAACACACTTGACAAACACTCTTTAACTATTTATGTTACATATACTCTTAAAAGCCTCATGGCCAAATTCGCTACATGAGCCATTACATCTAACTTTATGAACCTAAGCAAATAAAATTTACTATATGAGCACAAACATTACCTAAATAGGTATCCTAACTAAACACATTTACTGAAAAATAGCTTAACTTAGCAAAAAAAAACCGCGGACAACCAGCTAAAAAAATATACAAGTACACTATTTCACAGAGAAATGGTAATATCATACATATACACTGTATAATAACAGAGAAAAGGGAATAACTAAGGATCTAAAATCACCTAACCGTAGATTTATTTGAGAGGACACATAACCTCAAATAAAACAAAAGGGAAAAGATCAATGCTGAACATCTTCCCAGCACACAGACTCCAAATTTCCTCCACACAGAACAATGGTATACACAACTTCCAACAAGACTTTAGTAGTTTAATACAAACTCACATTTTGACATATTATTATTATTATTATTGTAATCACTCTTCCAACAAATTTAATTCAGAATAAGTAGTTTTAAGCTTTTGGCATAGTATGGACTTATTTTATAACCTCTCAGAGAACACAACAAAAACAAACTCGATAAGGGTTAGCTCCTAAAAATTGAAACGTATCCTCAAAATACTTCCCATCATACAGTGACCGACAATTCCTTTGCTCAGGCTCTCAAAACACACAAGAGGTGTTCTCTTAGCGGTTCAAACCTTGTTCAAAATATCTGGAAACCGCAGGCGGTCCAGAACTACTGCTGGCCCCCTGGCCTAGAAAAAATCCCAAAACTCTCCTAAATCGGGTGGCCCAGGTTCAATGCCTGCCCCCTAAAACTCACAAAATTCTCATAACTTGGGTGGCCCAGGTCTCAATGCCTGCCCCCTAAAAATCACAAGGTAGTCAGACCTCTACGATAAAACCACTCTCTTGTCAAACGTCGAAGGCTCCAAGCCCTGACATCACAACACGCCACTGTATGGCAGAAATTCCCTGCCTCAACTCAACTCCTTTCAAAAGTTTCCCTTAAATTACCTGCCTATCCCTAACTTGCTCTCCAGGACACTAAAACTAGGTCCCGCATAAAAATATACTCCCAAAATATTATACAAATTTCTCAACAATGGCTAAATCCCCTTTAGATGCCACAAGTCGCTTGGAAGATTGTTATTAATCAACCACGAAACTTATTACTTTAGGAAATTAGAGTAATTTACACAAACATTTTTAATTAATTACCCCTAATTTTATATTCAATCCTGTATTTATTATCAGCCCTAAACATTCTAATAAAATATTCAGGTTTACAATTATTTAACACCTGTCAACTTTATGTATAATAGAATATCTTTTATTATTAGTTCATTACTTTTAATGATAGTTTTTCAATATTATTAATTTGATGATACGTTTACATAAACTTTAGTCCTACATTATGCAAATTATTACTATCATCGAATTTTTATATAATTATGAGGACTGATACCTGATATATGAGAGATTGTGTACCACATCTATCTTCTTATGCGGACAGAAAAAGGACCCTTGTGGCTCCATAGATCCTTCTTCCTTGAGCACCGCCCACCTGCTTGGTTAGACTATCTCCCCATTGGATTTGATTTTGAACGCTCTGCTGCTGTAGTAAACTGATTTTCTTGTGACCAAACCACAACCTGATAACACTTGGTCTTGTCAGTGACAGACTTAGGCCTAGCTCCTCTGGTGGCCTACCCCTGCTCAATGAGTTAATGTACCCCGTACGCCACTCTTGGCTCCAAACATATTGGACCACTTTCCAGAGAAACATTACATTGTGGCCTACTACCCCATGATTGGTAGGTATGCCTACCTTGCAAGCCCCCACAGTGTCCCCTTCTAAGGATGAGAACAAAATTTCAATTTTGTTCCTTTGCCTTAAATTTTCTGTATGGAATTTCTGTTAATCCTCCATCGTTTGAGGACATCGAGATTGGATGATTTAAAATGAACACACACACCATAAAACGAGCGCTGAAAACAACCCTGTGGTTCCGTTTTATACAGTCGGGTGTTTTCCCTGCTGATCAACTACCCGCAAGAATAGTTTGACCTGCCACTATCGTCATCAACACTGATCCACACACCAAGCATGGGACTCATTCTGTCACCATCTTTATCGACAAGAACGGTGTGGGAGAATATTTTGACAGTTATGGTTTTCCATCTCGTATAAAGTCACATCTTGCATTTATACGCAAAAACATTTCCAGCACGTTTCATAGTACGCTACAGCTTCAAATCATCGCTTCAGACATTTGCGGCCATTACGATCTCGTGTACCTTCTCTATCGCGCCCAGAATATTCTTATGAAAACTTTCTTAACCCTATTCTCGCCTATCAATCATACAGACATAGGCAACGAAGCTAAGGGGGTGATATATTACAACACATTTTTCAAGACTGTAGGGTCCTGCCTCAAGTGGTTGCGTCAAAACAGCATGTGCCTATAAAAGGGGCGTGCCGACGGCGTACTGGCCGTAGTCGTGACATTCATCAAAGCGAACAAACATTATGGAAGGTCGAGACGTTTGCAACCGCAAAGCAAAGCCGGTGAAGCCACTCGCCATCACCAGTATGCTCAACACTTTGTTCCCACTGGACGGAGTCGACGCCAAGCGAGTCATCGTTGGCATGAGCGTCAAGAAAATCTTTACGCCCCATGTCCAGCTAGAAAATTGTGAAGGGAACTGTACGGTGTCTAACCGCAGAGAGTGATAAGAACTGGGCAGCTACAAGTCGGTCATATCAAAGTTTTTCAGCAACATGTAACCTTCTCAGAAGATTAGTCTGACTAATTAAGAAATCTCTCTGAGACGCATGCGCGGTGACCGTATGGTCATCATAAGTGAGAAACAAGACGCCGGACTCAAATGGGTCACCTATCTAGTACCTAGCTGAGCGAGTCTTTGTGATGTGTGGGACCTCATCGACGTTGCAGTTGACCGCCGGGATATGTGGTCGACACCTGTCGCACGTTATTGCAACAATTTGATCGACACACTCGTCGTTGATGTATGCGACACGCTAACAGAATCAGCGGATGTCATCGATCTCAAAAAGTCTACGGTGGAAACGCACATCAGAAACCTAGATTTTATCAGTGCTACCTACTATACACGTCAGGTCGTCTGTTTGGACTATTACATGCTGGATTGTGAACTAAAAACAATTTTACTAAAGCATCTAAGAGAAACTCTAGAAAAAGTATGAACGAATATATGAGACATTCCTGTAAAAGTGTACAATAAATATTATGTAAGATGTCTGTGAAACCTTTAATGTTTAATAAATATATATTTTGTTATATCATGTTCTATTCACGCAAAACCTTTTTGTTCCCTTACACGTAGATACGAGTCTCAACTTGTCAAGCCATCAAACTCTCACCAAATATGAACACAGTCAATGACCTCTTGTATTAGCTCCCGGTTTCAAGGTCGCGATCAGTTATTGTCTCGACTCGTCTTGTCGAACCACCAAACTGGTGCCAGTCATCAGGGAAAAAACCCATTGCGACATCATTCAAGCTCGTGTCCCATTCCTGTTTCGACATGTCTTTTCGACCCGTCAAACTGGCACCAATCATCAGGGTTGTGACAGTGCGATGACGTCATTGGTGAAACCCATTGCGGAGGGGAGGGTCACCAGAGTCAATGGCCTAGCTCACAGTTTCAAGGTCACGATCTATTCCTGTTTTGTAGAGCTGCCATACTCTCGCCTGTCATCAGGGAAAACCCATTGCGGCATCATTTAAGGTCACGATCTATTCTTGTCTTGACTTATCTTGTCGACCCGCCAAACTGTCATAAGGTTTGAGTCAGCGGGAAATCCCATTACCACAAAAGGGTTTACGACACCGGGAAACCCCATTACCACACAGGGGTTGCGGGAGGTATTTGCGACACATACCTCAAAGGAGGGGATATTGAAAGGAATCAAAAGGGGCCTTAAGGCTGGGTACCTTCTCTCACACTCTTCACTACGATGCCGTCAGGAGAGCTTCGTGCTCCGTGTTCCCTCCAATAACGAGGGAGCAACTCCCGACGCTGTGGACTGCACGCCAATAAATAAATAAAATAATCCAAATCCTACCCAGGCATATAAAACCACTGAAAAAATAACCAATTAGCACAAATAAAAAATCAATGAGCAAACATAGATAACCATTGAGAACACATAAAAAAGCAATGTGCACAAATAAAAAAATAAGACAAGAAATTAAAAGTTTGGAACACTGAAAAAGGGGTCAGGAGGAAGGGATGGGGAGGGAAGGGGGAAACTAACAGCCAATCAGAGAGCGAGGGGCGTTTGTCACGCAACCAAATTCAACCAATCAGAGTGCTGTTCTATCTGGTTGTGCTAGCTACTTACATGGTAGAAATTTAAGTAAATATTAATGTCGGGGCTAAGAGTGGTATGGGAATGCATAAGAGAGACAGAGGCAATTCAATTAGCCTAGTATAATTAAAAGCACACAGTTAACAATACTATGAGCAAACAATCATAAATAGAGTAAAATGAAGTGATAAATCTATCAAGCGTTCATCAGATCTTGATGAGAGGAAATCAGGTGGATATCCAACTCACTTTACAATTAAAACTATTTCTTAAAGTCTAACTTATCTCACACAATGTTGCTTAGAACTAACGAGTCTCCCAACTTGAGAATTTATGCTCCAGAATCATTTATATGTGTAAACTCTTGACTAACATCGGGGAGATTATCTCGGACTATTAATACTTTAACGCTACATGATTGGTTTATTGCTAAGATACTTATAGATATATTTTGTTGTAAGCAACGTAGCACCCAAGGTGGAAAAGGTCAAACAGGAATTTTTTCCCCCTTTCCCCAACACTACACATATTTTAATATAAATTTAAATAATATGAAGTGTAACTAAAATATTTAGCATTGAAGATGGGACTAATGTATAGGCTACATTCTAAGACTAAGCTTCTGACTTAAGCTTAATATTCAAAAGTTTTACAGTTACATGCAAAATTAACAATTGAAAAAACACATAAATAACAGCTTCGACGCCATTTGCATTATTTAATTATCTTGATTACTATAAAACTAATACAAATAATCTCTATCAGCTTTTAATATTCATAAATATTATCGTCCTTCAGGGCTTAGGAGGCTGTGCAACCCCAAACCTGCTCTTTCCATCAAAATTTCATTATTGCCAGCCTCCCCCAAAGTAAATGGCTGGGTGCGCCACTGATTAAGTAAATTTTATGAAAATATATTTTATTTTACTTTTTCCTTCTAAATCATCTTGAAATGGTGAAATCACACTTTTGACTTTTGGGATTCTTTGATGTATAAAATCAAGTCGTTAATGTAAAACAAAAACTAAAAGAACACTATTAAAACGCCACAAATCCTTTCTACTAAATAGAAACAAGAATTACCGACAACTCCGGTTAATGTAGCCTTGTTACACACCCTATTGCCCCCCCTTCCCCGTCTTCCTCACTTTACCAGTGCAGAAATGCCTACATTTGAAAGAGTGGTTAAATGTGTTTGCCAAATACATGATAATACATGTAACTAGAAGTATTAAACATAACACAATGTATTTAATTAGTGTATAATTTAAAGCTTGTCAGTTAAACTAACCATTATTTTACCATTAATTGTATATATATATATTTTATGTGATTTTACTTAAACTATACTAAATTAGCTTAATAAATAAACATTGTGATCTTGAATCTTTTTTCAATAGTTGGCACAATGCTTATCCTGCTACACATAAAAAGCATGGTCTGGGGTGTAAAAACCCGAACTCATTGGCCAATTACTATTGGACAAGCGGAAAGGAATCTGTTGCACCCCCCTAGACATTGGTCAAGGTCATTAGAGCCTCCCTAGCTTGCCTTGCGGTTTTCAAACAGCAGGCCGTGGGTTTCCTATTGTGTTAAGTAGTGCCTTTTGGAAGAAGAATTACTTAAAACACAGTATTCTTGGCATATGAACCAATATTAGTTTAAAAATTAATAATCATATGTATATTTATTAACATTTTAAACATTATTATTTACACAATTAGCACAAACATTGAATTTAAAAAACAACTAGTCCATATAGTTTAAAAAAAGCTAATCCATATCATTATGGTTATGCGGCGTAGGACTAGCATACACGGAGAATACATCACTGCCTTAAACACGGCGATAAATATCATTATTATATGTTATCCTGAAAATATTATAATATTTAATGTTTTCTACTATGTGTATAGTTTTTAAATTGTTATTTTTATATTCTGGAATATTTTTTAGGACCTCTAAGAACATACATGACGAAGCATATAACACAGATGAGGGTGAAGGGGATGGAGAGGGTAAAAATAACACTCAGAAAGGTATAACACCTAAAATAATATTTTCCAATCCGCCACTGATCAATGCTATTCTTAATTTCTTATATAATTTGTGGTGCTGACTCACACTGAGATAGGTTAGAACTGTTTTCTTCTTTTTTTTTATATATGAAGCAGGCATTTATTGTGTTGTGCCAGTTTAACTCTGAAACCAACGCTACTTGGGGTGGGAGAACTCACTAAACAGATGATGACCCAAATGGGCCTCTTCGGATCACAAGTTCAGGTGCAGCTGTACACTCTGCACCAAGCACTCCTTTATTAAAGAGAATACGCAGCTAGAAATGATAAAAACCTAGTTTCAGCTTAAGGTCACCGTGCCAACACCTATATAAATACCAACAACTGACACGCCAAGCCAGGGTATCGACACGAAAATGTAATTAGTTGCATGTCGCTGTTGTTAAGTCCATGCACACAACAACCGGAAACACGTCAGAAGAAATCGATCCTCGTTGGTTCATGAAACTACAGTTGAACCGACGTGAAGTCGGTCTCCTTTGGGAGATTCGGTTGTGGCCTAAGTTTTTTATAGAACCATGTTTTACTACCCGTTCAGGTTGTACGCTTACGCTAATGGTTTTAGGGATGAAGAGAGTTTTATTTATAGGAAGTGTACCTGCATTTGCTTGGAGGGAAATTGGAAAGCCATTTCAGAAAAACCTCCCTCATTACACCCAAATGAGATTCGAACCTCAATCTCCCCGTAATTAGCAGTCTAGTCTACTGCGAGAGTAGCGCGTTAGAGCACGCGGCCACCGAAACGGGTTGTATTCAAAATAGTTGAAACTCATATAGTCTAGCCTAGATTAGTTTACCGATGACGCCAAGATCAGGGCTCGAATCCTGCCGGGTATTCTAGTGTGTTTCTTCATAATTGATTTCCTACTCTCTCTCTCTCTCTCTCTCTCTCTCTCTGTCTCTCCACAAAAATTATGGTACATATTCTCTCAATTCTACCATCCTCATCTCTAAACCCAAATTTACTATCTAATATTAATTTCTAATGTCCCGGATATCTTAAAATGACACCCGATCGTGGTAGTTGAACTCGCGACTATTGATTTAGCGTTCTGTTGTGTCTTGGAGACAAGTTTCTTCATTGCTCACGTAATGTGCGATAGCAGACGAGGTAGGCGGTATTAGAAACCAGAGCGGCCCTAGCGCTAATGACCCATAGCTCGTTTTGAATGCTTGAAAAAAACTCAGTAAGAGGTTATAAACGAGCTTTACCAACCTAACAAGTCGACCCTAATGGAACCGTTATTGATTCAGTAATTGATTACACTAGATACCATCGATGAAGGGCCTGCATGGCTACTATTGGGAAACAACTTTGTCATCCGTTGTGTGATAAAGATCCTCTTACTCAAATATTATTATTACTATATTTAGCACTGCGTCTTGTTACCCGTCCGGGCTATACGCTCGTGTACTAATTACGCTAATGGGTCAGGAATTGGGAAGGCTAGATATTGTTAAAGTGAACCCACGTTTGCGTAGAGGGAGAGTGGAATACCATTTAGGAAAAACCACCCCCAGTTCAACCGAGCGATATTCGAACCTCGATCTCCCCGTCCTTGGCAGTCTAGCTCAACACGAGGTGGTTCTCACTCAAATATAAGACAGCTTGGCAAAGCTGGCTAGTCGAGGTTGTCCAGCCCCCGTAAAGAAAGAGCAAGAATAGAAGTCATCACTATGATTTCTGGTTTCCCTCCATACTACAGCAATACCAACATGGGAGGACTTTTTTCTCGCTTTTTGACTTTTGTCGGTGTTCTACACAAATAGAGCTTGTAGGGTAGTGGAATTAAATTTTTATTTTGGAGAAAAATGATATGTGATATAATTTTTATACTATTTTTCCTCACATGAGCATCCAAAAATTTATGAAAAAGGGAGAAAATTATTCAAACGATTTTTCCGTCACAGGTCTGTGTAATTAATTACCATGATTAAAATTAAAGTTTTGAAATGAAACAAAATGGTGATCAGTGTCTTTGCATATTGTTTAACCTAAGTAGATACTGTAGAAATACTATGCAGTTAGCACTATCGCCTTGATAGTTACTTATTAGATAGTAGAACGAACTCATTCTCAAAGTTTAAGTATTTTTGCAACCCATTTCGGTGCCCGCGTGGTCCAACGCGCTACTCTCGCAGTAGAAAAGACTACAGATGAAGGGGAGAGCAAGGTTCGAATCTCAGTCGGGTGTACTGAGAGTGGTTTTTCCAAAATTGATTCTCACTCTCCCTCCACGTAAATATGAGTACATTTCCTATTAATATAACCGTCCTCATCCCTAAAACCAATAGCGTAATTAGTACGTAAGCGTAAGCGTATAGCCCGAATGGGTAGTAAGAAGCTATATATATCTGCGCCACCCCAAGTCAGAATATAACCAGGGCCTTTTAGATTATTGCTATATCAGTCTAAGAACTTGCTCGTGAGGAAGACCATGCCAAAAAGCGTAAGCTAGCTATTTTAAATTATTAGAGGTAGGCTAATTTTTTGTTCTTTTTTTAATATTTGGGTTGCCTAGGTAAGGTTAATGTCTTGTGACCCGCATCAGTGTTCACCGTTGCACACTATAAACCTTGTAATGGACTGTTTTAAGTTCGAATCTTTACCGTGTGCACTCGAGTTTATTTTTAAAGTGGTTTCCTACTCTAACGCGGGTGCATTTGCTATAAGTTTTTCTATCAACACATAACCCATAGATTAGGCTGTTTAAAAAAATGTGTCATGTGCTCATGTAATTGTGTTCAGAACATATGACTGTGTTCACAAAGTGACAGATAACTAAGACTCGGCTGGATATGTTAGTTTTTTTTAAAAAAAACTTCAAAATATATAACCTTAAGAACGCAAAAAAACACTAAAAAACTAAAGATGCATAATTAATAATGCAATAAAAAACGCCTTTTGTAATAAAATCAAAACAAAGCATGTATATGTAATAATAGAATTCAATGTGGAAAAGATTTTGAAATTTGGAGTTTAATATAAAGTCCAAAGATTAACTAGTATATAAGATACAAAAAAAAACCTCTGGATTGAGTAACAAATTAGAATATAGATTGAAATAAATTGAATTCTATTGAATTGAATGTGCCAGCATTTAAGGAACAAGGAATAAGAGAATTAAATAACAGATAAGAATAAAATTCAATTTATTTCAATTTATAGTCAACTCAAATTCTTACTTCAATTCTCACTATTTGCTAATTTATAAACTTCTATTATCCTAACCTATATCTAATGTTTTTTTTCTGCCTTAACTTCACACTTGACTTAAACTCATAAGGTTATATTATTTTAATGTGTTATATATATATGTGTGTGTGTGTGAATTATATTAATTTAATGTGTTCTTAACTCTTTCATATTATGATGGAAATATAGTGAAGTTCCCTAATGTCAATCCATTCTAATTTGTTACTCAATCTAGAGGTTTTTTTTCAATATTGAATTGTATTATTACATTTAGAAGTTGTTTCCTTACTACATTTCATTATTTTTTTTTTAAATAAAAGAATTTATGTTTTTGTCCTACAATAAAATAAATTTTAAATTAAAAGTGATAATAAAATTGTATTATGTCATAAGCGTACTAGCCCTAATGAAAACCTTGAACACTACTTGCATGGAGATATTTCCGACTTTTATGTTGGCACGAGTGGTCCTATAACCTCACATCTGAACGTTTGAGCTACCGCCAAAACAAACAAGGTCAACAACAACCAAAGAGAAAGAGAGAACTGAACGGATGACCTTTTTTTCCTTCTCTTGTTTTTTTCCCCCCTTCTTTTTGTTACAGCTCTTGCGCTTTCCCAGAACGCGTAGTGACGTAGCAACAACAGACCTGACTTGACAGTTGACTCACAACAACGCAACTCTTGGCAACTTGGGCAGTGTTTTCCAGAACGTAGTCAGTGACAGTGTTTGTCAGTAAAGTCGTCAAGTTTAGAATGAAAGTGTGTATAAGTGCATGGAAAGTGTTTGTGATCCTAAGCCTTGTGTTGTTGGATTGTGAGGTTCGTGCAGGGAGATACAGAGGCGGTGGTGGATCTAGGAAACCTACCAGCCACGGTTCAGGTAAGAGTTTAAGTAGGCTAAACTTAAGTTGGTATATTTAGATCATAAACAGGGGTGGTTAAAGCTGTAGAAAATCTCTGTTTCCTTAGTTTGCCAACAAGGATCTGGGAGTATAGTATATTGACGATTTTGTTTCCAAAATTCATAGCTACAGCCCTAATTATATTTTTAAAAAACAAATGCTTTTATTTGTTACGACGTTACAACGTCACAAGCATAATATGAACTAATAACGCTAATGTGTTTTTAAGGATGAGGTATGTTTAATTTAGATGAAAGGTTTCCCGCATTTTACGGATATGTAGAGTGGAAATCCATAGGGGGAAAAACCACCTGTACACTCGACCGTGATTCTAGACCATTCGAACACAGAAGTGTTGAGTATGAATTATAGGTGTTTTTTTCTTCGTCAATAATTTCAGAAGAAGAAAAAACCTTCGCAGAAAAATGTTGGCTTTGTTTCCCGAATGTCAAAACAAGCAACTAGGCCTATTTGTTGTACTCATCTTATTCGTAACAGAACACTAACCATTACAAGGCCATTTTTGACGGCTATGGTTAACTGTCCGAGGCAATAATTACAACTTCGTATTATCTTGTCCGACAAATGCGAGATGCCAAACTTTCTTTGACGCATGGTCGGTCGCATAGAAAATGTTGTTTGATGGTTTATTTTCGGCTAGTTTTTAGTGTTTCTACTGACACGCCAGTATTGATTCAGGAGTGGTGCACCCTGAGACAAGGGGCATCGGCCCCTAACATCACAAAGCGTTAGGGCTATACGCATAGAGAGGGTAATGATGTACAGAAGAGGAAGGTAGAATTTAGTGGAGATTTGCCCCATTTGCGTCGAGGTAAAATGGGAAGAAAACTGCAGATTTTGTATATTAAAGCTTTATCATTGCGCAATCTCGGTTAATTGCCAAATCTCCTAGCTTTCATTTATGTCTGAAGATGGTGTTCTGAGGTCTTTCAGCTGTCTGAAGGTGGTGTGCTGGGGTGAGGCTTTCAGCTGTCTGAAGGTGGTGTACTGGGGTGGGGCTTTCAGTTAAATTGGAAGGGTGTGCATTGGAGTGAGGCTTTCAGTTAAATTGGAAGGTGGTGTGCTGGGGTGAGGCTTTCAGCTGTCTGAAGGTGGTGTGCTGGGTGAGGCTTTAAGTTAAATTGGAGGGTGGTGTGCTAGGGTAAGGTTTTTAGCTGTCTGAAGGTGGTGTGCTGGGGTGAGGCTTTCAGCTGTCTGAAGGTGGTGTGCTGGGGTGAGGCTTTCAGTTAAATTGGAGGGTGGTGTGCTGGGGTGAGGCTTTCAGCTGTCTGAAGGTGGTGTGCTGGGGTGAGGCTTTCAGCTGTCTGAAGGTGGTGTGCTGGGGTGAGGCTTTCAGCTGTCTGAAGGTGGTGTGCTGGGGTGAGGCTTTCAGCTGTCTGAAGGTGGTGTGCTGGGGTGAGGCTTTCAGCTGTCTGAAGGTGGTGTGCTGGGGTGAGGCTTTCAGCTGTCTGAAGGGGGTGTTTTGGGTGAGGCTTTCAGCTGTCTGAAGGTGGTGTTTTGGGTGAGGCTTTCAGCTGTCTGAAGGTGGTGTGCTGGGTGAGGCTTTAAGTTAAATTGGAGGGTGGTGTGCTGGGGTAAGGCTTTCAGCTTTCTGAAGGTGGTGTTCTGGGTGAGGCTTTAAGTTAAATTCGAGGGTGGTGTGCTGGGGTAAGGCTTTCAGCTTTCTGCAGGTGGTGTTCTGGGTGAGGCTTTAAGTTAAATTCGAGGGTGGTGTGCTGGGGTAAGGCTTTCAGCTGTCTGAAGGTGGTTTGCTGGGGTGAGGCTTTCAGGTGTCTGAAGGTGGTGTGCTGGGGTGAGGCTTTCAGCTGTCTGAAGGTGGTGTGCTGGGGTGAGGCTTTCAGCTAAATTGGAAGGTGGTTTGCTGGGGTAAGGATTTCAGGTGTTTGAAGGTGGTGTGCTGGGGTAAGGCTTTCAACTTGTTTGAAGGTGGTGTGCTAGGTTAAGGCTTTCATATATCTCTGAAGGAAGTGTGCTGATTTTAGAAGTTACTCGACATTGTTTCCCAACAGTTCCCATATAAATGACATCCACTCTAGCCCTGGCCTTAAATGACTTGACATCTAGACGGCGTGCCCACCGATACACTTAAACAATAGTAAAGATTAAAAGCTTATAATAACTGAAGCTCTCAAGACGTCACCCACATCGATAGGCACGTGGGCTAAATATATGGGTTGTATGGTTTGTTTTGTGGGTGAGGGGGAGGTCGGGATTCAAATCCGGGCTGGGTGTACTGCCAAGGCTTTTTAATGAATGGATTCTCACGTTTCTTCCACGCAATGGAGGGTAAACCTTACCCTTCCTCATCCAATCACTTAAGCGCTCTAAATTGCGTATATAATCAGGACGGGTAGTAATATTGTATAAATATAAGTTCAAGTTCTCCCAAAAATTCATAAATGGGTAAAGTACAGGAATAATAGCATTGGCAAATGAAATTCCCACCCCAAAATACATTTCTGGGTGTGCCTATGGTACTAGAAAGGACTAAATATCTAGGATACAAATCTAGTTGTTAACCTAGGACAACAAATACCTTGTCAATATTTAAGTTAAAGCATTATATATTGTCTATTGTGCTGATACAATCTGTTTTTTTGGAAATGCACGTTAAATAATCAAATACAAAAGTTTTCAGCCACCCACTTTTTAACATTTTGACGTACATCAATATATATAAGGTGTACTCTAACATAATGTGGAGCTGTTTAACGCTATATAGTAAGTGCTCAAAATGTTCATAAATCCATTAGATTATTATTTATTGGGCCAATTTAAATTTGAAACCAATTGTTTATTTAACACCCATTGCCAGCATTGAAATACTTTGTCACATACACAAGAATTCTACCAACTAATCCGAACAACACCTGGTATTTTTTGAAAGAGTGCGGCATTCTACTACAAGACTACTGCAGGTTTGCTTTCAGGCTTAAGGTGGCCATTTTGAGCACTTCCTTTGATAATCGAATAACTTGAAAAATGACATCTGGCCCTTTGGGTTGTTATCTATAATGTGTAATATAGTGCATACCTTTTAATACAGGTATCGTATTTACTTGGTAAGGAGAGAATACTTGTCATTTTTGTATACATAACTATTTTATTGTATTTCAAAATATTTTACTGAATAAAATATATTTATCCACTGCGTGGGTGCACCATTGTAAAGAGCTCGTTTGCGTTATAATCAATCACTAGTTTTATATTCATTGATCGCTATTTTGAAGCCATTTTTGTGAGACTTTTGGGAAAGTGCTGTGAATAATAATTATTTTAAGTGGAATAAAAGGATATATAAGTTTTGTGGCTGACCTCAAATAAATAGAAAACATTTTTATAGTGTTTCAGCTGTTGGCGTAGGGACGCATTAGGGACTATTTCTAGTAACTTTTTGAGCTGTCTCCCAAGTAAACTAAGGTCGTGAATGTACTGTACAAATACATTGTAGGTCTACTTTCCAAGCGAATCTAGATGGAAACGAGCAACGCTGTAAAAGTAAGTAAAAAAAATGAGTAGCCCCATGGCTTCTTTGGTGTTGACTGACAGCTCACAGCTGACTTCCGACAGTCAACATTTAGGTATATACCTAAATCTTTGACTGTCAGAAGTGACAACTGCTAAACACATGTTTTTGCAGATCATATGGTTCGGCGTAGGGATACATAATTTGGTCTGGCAACATTCTAAAGCTGTCAGTCAGCACCAAAGAAGCCATGGGGCTACTGTATATAGCCTATGAAGGGCGAAGTTTGGGTAATAGATAGTTACAGACATGAGCCGTATCTCGATTATAATCAAATACAATAAAAAAAATGACACCTTGACATTGAAATTGATCCCGGGACCTTTGGCTTAGCACGCCAATGCTCTGACCACGGAGGTGTAATTTCTCAATGTAATTGATTTTAATCGAGATACGGCTCATGTCTAGTTATAATCATTCATCCCCCCCCC
>CABFOV010006342.1:0-23070 GCA_902141375.1 Timema poppense | reverse complement strand
CCCAACTTTCTGACTATACATCCTTTTTTCTTTTATTTACATGGACTGGGCTACGTAGGTTTATAGTTTCCCCTAGTATGGGGGGGTGTTGTGATACGGAGCATTTAGCAAACAGTTGTAAGCTCCAGCGGTTGAGCTTGGTTCCAAGTGAGACACTCGTTAGTGTTTCTTTTATTTCTATCTTTATCAATGTCTATTTTATCTAATGTTCACTGTAGCCTCCTAGTTTACAATTATTTTCAATATTTATGTGTCCTATGAGGTGGTGGGGGAAGAGAGAGATGGTTGGATATGAGAAGAAGGTTACAAAGGAGACCAACAAGGGAGTGTAAAGCAAGGGGAGAAGAATGGTGGAGGCAATATAACAAAGTGACCTGGCTGAAAACGATGATAGATGATGATGATGATGACTTTGTGGTCTTAAATATTTCAGGTGATGGTTTGTGTGTAAAGTTTCATTATTGGGTTTAAAGACCGATGGAAAACATAAGCGTACCGATGACTCGTCAGTGCCTTACCTCGTCAATCTCGGGTCCAGGCTCGTCAACCTTCTCTTCGCCTTCCTCCCCTTCTGCTACCACCTCCTCGACCGTCTCCTCCTCAACTGTTGTGTCTTCCATCTCCACCTGCAGTCAAAGAGCGGCTGTGAGAAACTTACCAGCAGCAGTGAGAGAGAGAGAGAGTGGCCGGACAGAGAACACAACCACTCGTTACCTCGGTGATGGCCTCGGCCTGTAGCAGTGATCTGACGTCAGTCTTGAGGTAGTGTTTGGGAGTGTCCTCCCAGTTCTTGATGATCTTGGAGATGTCCTCCTCTGACCTGTTGTGGATGTTCCGCTTGAAGCACGCGGCCAGCTCCATGTCCGTCTCGCAGATGTACACCTGGAAACCCTTCTGCTTGGCGTAGCTCCACATCTCCTCAAACTGTTTCACCTGGTCGTTGATGCAGTCCACAATGATGAACGGGAAGTAGCCGTCGTTGACCGTCTTTTTGAACGCCTTCAGAAGGGAGCTCTGATAGTGCTTCTCCATAGCTGCCTCGTACTCGTACTCCATTACCTGATTGACAAGGGACATTGTTCGACTCACAAGGGACATTGTTTGACTGACAAGGAACATTGTTTGACTGACAAGGAACATTGTTTGACTCACAGGGGACATCGTTCGACTCACAAGGGACATTGTTCGACTGACAAGGAACATTGTTCGACTCACAAGGGACATTGTTCGACTCACAAGGGACATCGTTTGACTCACAGGGGACATCGTTCGACTCACAAGGGACATCGTTTGACTCACAGGGGACATCGTTCGACTCACAAGGGACATTGTTTGACTCACAGGGGACATCGTTCGACTCACAGGGGACATCGTTCGACTCACAGGGGACATTGTTTGACTCACAGGGGACATTGTTTGACTGACAAGGGACATTGTTCGACTCACAAGGGACATTGTTAGACTGACAAAGGACATGGTTTGACTCACAGGGGACATCGTTCGACTCACAAGGGACATCGTTCGACTCACAGGGGACATCATTCGACTCACAAGGGACATTGTTTGACTGACAAGGGACATTGTTCGACTCACAAGGGACATCGTTCGAATCACAAGGGACATCGTTTGACTCACAGGGGACATCGTTCGACTCACAAGGGACATCGTTTTTTGACTCACAGGGGACATCGTTCGACTCACAAGGGACATTGTTTGACTCACAGGGGACATCGTTCGACTCACAGGGGACATTGTTTGACTCACAGGGGACATCGTTCGACTCACAGGGGACATTGTTTGACTCACAGGGGACATTGTTTGACTCACAGGGGACATCGTTCGACTCACAGGGGACATCGTTCGACTCACAAGGGACATTGTTTGACACACAAGGGACATTGTTCGACTCACAAGGGACATTGTTCGACTGACAAGGGACATTGTTCGACTCACAAGGGACATTGTTTGACTCACAAGGGACATTGTTTGACTGACAAGGGACATTGTTTGACTCACAAGGGACATTGTTTGACTCACAAGGGACATAAGGACATTGTTCGACTCACAATCCATCCCTCACGGCACGTCTATGTACCAACCTTTGTGGTTATCTTGCGTCCTGTCTCTGGATCCTTGTCTTCTTTCTCCACCTCGACCATGAAGTAGTCATCAAGAGACAGAATACGAGGAGCAGACCCGCCCATCTCCACCTCCTTGTCCTGTAGTAACACGCAACCCTCGTTAACAGCGTTGTACAATAGTGCACCTTGACAGTGTTGTACAATATGGCACACCTTGACAGTGTTGTACAATATAGCACACCTTGACAGTGTTGTACAATATAGCACACCTTGACAGCATTGTACAATATAGCGCACCTTGATAAGTTTAGCGACGAATGTTTTGCCAGAACCAGGGGGCCCTCTCAGTATGATGACCAGCCTAGCTGGTCGAGCAGCTCTCTGGGGTGGACTGAGCAGATCATCTATCAACACCGCGGGGACCCCTTGAGCTAGGTTAGGCGGGGGAGGAGCGTCTGGAGGAGGCGGGAGAGGGCCAGTTTCCCCTCCTCGGCTGCAATAAGAGAGTAAACCAATCAGAGAGAGGCACGGGCCAGGAGACTGAGCCTCGGAGCTTTGTCCAGCCTCCCAACACTTCTATCGGTATAACAGGAACAGGAGTACACATTTAAAAACTTCAACTTGGCCCGGAAAAGACAGACAGACAATTGTGAGGCTTCACAACCAAAATATTTTGACTGGTATAATATAGCATTGACGCGAAAATAGGTTGACCCTGAATTTGTGACCATTTTTATAGGAAAAACAATATTTATACTGAAAATGAAATCACTTCATATTAAATCACTTGAAGAGAGAAAACCAAAGTGGTTTTACAGTTAAAATTAGATTATTTGCACGGAATAATAAATATTTACAGTTAAAATTGTTGTCAATATGGTCTGCCATCTTATCACTCCCGGATTTGGTGCACACGCCTAAACTATCTCACCAAAGAATAGCAGCTTCGAACAACATGATGCAGCTAGATTTTTAAAAGGCAAATAAAATCCACTTTGTCCCCTGTAGTAGTCAAAATACATTGAGAAACTAATCTTAGAAGGTTTTGGCAGCACAAATAAAATACACAGAAAACCAAAGGTTATCTATTTTAAGTGACATATCGCACCATCTGTTGTGGCAATTAGTAACTATTGATAGATATTGATATTACTATATGCACGTCTTAAATGTACTTATTATCTAAGTGTGTGATTATAGCCTGCATTAAGGTTATGTCAAAGCGGTTCCTGGAGAAAAAGTGCGGCTTATTTTCGGGTCACTACTTATGTAAAATTATTGCCATTTTGAGCTATTAAGTAAATCACAAATTAATATTATAAACAATTGTGCAATAAAACATATTATACAGATTTTAGTGTATAAAGTGATAAAAACCAGCAACATATATTTTAAAGCAAAAAAACAACTAAAAACAATATTCAAACTTCACTTCAGTTTCGAGAATATTACGATCGATGAAATTGTGTATAGCAACAAAACAAAGATGGTAGGTTAAAGAATGTATGGTTTGATTGGGTAAGCGTTGTTTCTTTTTAGATATTTGCTTCGTATAATTTACTAATGTTCTTTCGTTGAATGAAATAAAATTTACATTGCGTTTAAAAAAATCAAGTAGTCCCCGAGTCCACAAAAAAAATAATGTATATCATTAAATAAACGCTAGAACAGACTAAGTGAACTAAATGTTTCTGGAAAGCCATTTAAACGGTCTAAATAAAACTTCAGAAAAAAAAAATCTCACGACATTTTGGTGTGTTTACACGTAACTTACCTCTTAATTTTGAGTTAATTTATGACCATCTCTAACTGTGTTTTAGTGTCTACCTCTCTATCTTTGTAACATACCTGTTGTTGTGGCCTTGGTACCGCGAGGAGCCCCTGTCCCCAGAGTGTCTGCCCCTCCATCTAGATAACAAGTCACTAGACATTCAGTCATGCCCCATGCAGCGGTCACACATGCACAACTTTCAACACCATTTTATTGCCAGAACCATATTCATCACAATTAATAAAGAGGACCCCGTTTATGCAAAGCAGACAATTTGAGAGTTGAAACTTTGCGTTTATAATTTAGGCTCCACTAATTACAACCACATGTTCATATCATTGCTAAATTGGGTGACGGTTTACTGGGGTTCAACTATTTGTTGACAATGAAGTATTAATTTCAAAGGGGAAACCAAAGAAGTTATCTTACCGAGCAACTACTAGACAAAGCCAGGATGAAATGGGGTATATTTTTCAAGCAACAAAATTGGTTAGGACGAGTGAATGTTGGCTACAAGAATACAATCAATATCGTTTAAATAAAAGTATGATTATATTCTAGATGAGAAGTAAATAAAAATATAAAGTAAAAACCCTCAATTTGAGATAGAGGTCTACAACCTTTTTAGGCCCTGATCAACTGACAAACTTACCAAAGGTCAATTCTCCGCTCCGCTCCACTATATATATCTTGGATTCATCAGGGGGGCAAGAGGGGTCCAGCCAACAGAGTGCTATATAAACTAATCACACCAGGCCGATAGTTTGGTGTTTCCCAGGCTAACATACAACTGTGGAGAGTCTGCGCACCGAGGGACCATGTCGAACACCTTCAAGATATCAGGGTGGTATATGCGAGGCTAACATACAACTGTGGAGTGTCTGCGCACCAAGGGACCGTGTCGAACACCTTCCAGATATCAGGGTGGTATATGTGAGGCTAACATACAACTGTGGAGAGTCTGCGCACCAAGGGACCGTGTCGAACACCTTCCAGATATCAGGGTGGTATATGTGAGGCTAACATACAACTGTGGAGAGTCTGCGCACCAAGGGACCGTGTCGAACACCTTCCAGATATCAGGGTGGTATATGTGAGGCTAACATACAACTGTGGAGAGTCTGCGCACCAAGGGACCGTGTCGAACACCTTCCAGATATCAGGGTGGTATATGTGAGGCTAACATACAACTGTGGAGAGTCTGCGCACCAAGGGACCGTGTCGAACACCTTCCAGATATCAGGGTGGTATATGTGAGGCTAACATACAACTGTGGAGAGTCTGCGCACCAAGGGACCGTGTCGAACACCTTCCAGATATCAGGGTGGTATATGTGAGGCTAACATACAACTGTGGAGAGTCTGCGCACCAAGGGACCGTGTCGAACACCTTCCAGATATCAGGGTGGTATATGTGAGGCTAACATACAACTGTGGAGAGTCTGCGCACCAAGGGACCGTGTCGAACACCTTCCAGATATCAGGGTGGTATATGTGAGGCTAACATACAACTGTGGAGAGTCTGCGCACCAAGGGACCGTGTCGAACACCTTCCAGATATCAGGGTGGTATATGTGAGGCTAACATACAACTGTGGAGAGTCTGCGCACCAAGGGACCGTGTCGAACACCTTCCAGATATCAGGGTGGTATATGTGAGGCTAACATACAACTGTGGAGAGTCTGCGCACCAAGGGACCGTGTCGAACACCTTCCAGATATCAGGGTGGTATATGTGAGGCTAACATACAACTGTGGAGAGTCTGCGCACCAAGGGACCGTGTCGAACACCTTCCAGATATCAGGGTGGTATATGTGAGGCTAACATACAACTGTGGAGAGTCTGCGCACCAAGGGACCGTGTCGAACACCTTCCAGATATCAGGGTGGTATATGTGAGGCTAACATACAACTGTGGAGAGTCTGCGCACCAAGGGACCGTGTCGAACACCTTCCAGATATCAGGGTGGTATATGTGAGGCTAACATACAACTGTGGAGAGTCTGCGCACCAAGGGACCGTGTCGAACACCTTCCAGATATCAGGGTGGTATATGTGAGGCTAACATACAACTGTGGAGAGTCTGCGCACCAAGGGACCGTGTCGAACACCTTCCAGATATCAGGGTGGTATATGTGAGGCTAACATACAACTGTGGAGAGTCTGCGCACCAAGGGACCGTGTCGAACACCTTCCAGATATCAGGGTGGTATATGTGAGGCTAACATACAACTGTGGAGAGTCTGCGCACCAAGGGACCGTGTCGAACACCTTCCAGATATCAGGGTGGTATATGTGAGGCTAACATACAACTGTGGAGAGTCTGCGCACCAAGGGACCGTGTCGAACACCTTCCAGATATCAGGGTGGTATATGTGAGGCTAACATACAACTGTGGAGAGTCTGCGCACCAAGGGACCGTGTCGAACACCTTCCAGATATCAGGGTGGTATATGTGAGGCTAACATACAACTGTGGAGTGTCTGCGCACCAAGGGACCGTGTCGAACACCTTCCAGATATCAGGGTGGTATATGTGAGGCTAACATACAACTGTGGAGTGTCTGCGCACCAAGGGACCGTGTCGAACACCTTCCAGATATCAGGGTGGTATATGTGAGGCTAACATACAACTGTGGAGTGTCTGCGCACCAAGGGACCGTGTCGAACACCTTCCAGATATCAGGGTGGTATATGTGAGGCTAACATACAACTGTGGAGTGTCTGCGCACCAAGGGACCGTGTCGAACACCTTCCAGATATCAGGGTGGTATATGTGAGGCTAACATACAACTGTGGAGTGTCTGCGCACCAAGGGACCGTGTCGAACACCTTCCAGATATCAGGGTGGTATATGTGAGGCTAACATACAACTGTGGAGTGTCTGCGCACCAAGGGACCGTGTCGAACACCTTCCAGATATCAGGGTGGTATATGTGAGGCTAACATACAACTGTGGAGTGTCTGCGCACCAAGGGACCGTGTCGAACACCTTCCAGATATCAGGGTGGTATATGTGAGGCTAACATACAACTGTGGAGTGTCTGCGCACCAAGGGACCGTGTCGAACACCTTCCAGATATCAGGGTGGTATATGTGAGGCTAACATACAACTGTGGAGTGTCTGCGCACCAAGGGACCGTGTCGAACACCTTCCAGATATCAGGGTGGTATATGTGAGGCTAACATACAACTGTGGAGTGTCTGCGCACCAAGGGACCGTGTCGAACACCTTCCAGATATCAGGGTGGTATATGTGAGGCTAACATACAACTGTGGAGAGTCTGCGCACCAAGGGACCGTGTCGAACACCTTCCAGATATCAGGGTGGTATATGTGAGGCTAACATACAACTGTGGAGTGTCTGCGCACCAAGGGACCGTGTCGAACACCTTCAAGATATCAGGGTGGTATATGTGAGGCTAACATACAACTGTGGAGTGTCTGCGCACCAAGGGACCATGTCGAACACCTTCAAGATATCAGGGTGGTATATGCGAGGCTAACATACAACTGTGGAGAGTCTGCGCACCATGGGACCGTGTCGAACACCTTCAAGATATCAGGGTGGTATATGCGAGGCTAACATACAACTGTGGAGAGTCTGTGCACCAAGGGACCGTGTCGAACACCTTCAAGATACCAGGGTGGTATATGTGAGGCTAACATACAACTGTGGAGTGTCTGGGCACCAAGGGACTGTGTCGAACACCTTCAAGATATCAGGGTGGTATATGTGAGGCTAACATACAACTGTGGAGTGTCTGCGCATCAATGGACCATGTTGAACACCTTCAAGATA
This sequence comes from Timema poppense, assembly GCA_902141375.1. Lineage (NCBI taxonomy): Eukaryota > Metazoa > Arthropoda > Insecta > Phasmatodea > Timematidae > Timema > Timema poppense. The sequence continues at coordinate 15,419 of CABFOV010006342.1, read as the reverse complement.
CCAGGGTGGTATATGCAAGGCCGGGCTATATTCGAGCCAATAAGGTATTTGCAAGTTTAAGACTCAAAGATCAACTTTAAATGGCAATGTAGTTGTCTCCTTCGACCACCTGATTGTCAGCCCCTGGGTCAGAGGATATAAGAACTTATTTAAGAAATTTAGATTTGTTCATTATTTAAAATGTCCAATAAAACATGTGTTCCAAACAACAAAAGGGTCTTTGTGAGGTGTGCAGTAGAATCCATTTAAAGTGCTATTTTTAATCAAACCAAGTCATAGCAAATAAAATAAATAATTAATACATGCATATTTTCTATAATTTAAAAACCATGAAAATAAAACAATATTTTTTAAAGAGAAATGTTGCAATAAAAATACAGAAGCAGATGATTATAAAACATTTGTATTATTACACGTATCAGACTGAAAACTGTTTTAACTGTAAACAGTAAGATGTGAGGAATCTAGAGGCAGCCTTACACTGAGGCAACACCTTGCTACGAATGTTGTTACCTCCCCGCCGGCAGTCGGTTCAGAGGCAACAAAACCGTGCAACTTAGCTCATTGTTTGTTGAATTCCGTGCCCCTATTTTGAGTTTGTTTCGAGATGGATTGGTCAAATGAGGAAAAGCTGAAGTTTATTGGAACGTATCAGATCAAAAAGAAATATTACAATCATTTGGTCAATGAATCCCTTTCCAAATGATTTTAGTGTATGAGTTAAAGTCGCCTGTGTTTCAAATTGTTTTCATGGCCGCATATTAATTGTGACCCGAGCGATGTTCCATGTGAATTATTTAGAGTTATATTTAATGTAATATCTTATTAGAGTATTCGAATATATAATATATTTCTATAAGGAAAACCTCTTTTCGCTTTATGAGGTAATTGTATTATATTTGGAAGAAGGTACAGGAAAGGTGGATAGAAACATAGAAAAGGGGGACGAACACATTATGGCCTTTACAATGAGAAGAACAACAGTTCACACTTTACACTGCTGCCACTGGACAAACAGGTAATGGTTGCCTCTTGAAGAATATTGATCGTCACCGCCTAATCCCCCAACCCAGGTTTCATTCTATCGGAACTCATCAGGTTTCCTCTTCTAGGAAGTTGTGTTGCACGTTTCACTCTCTTTTCTGGTGAGTTCCGATAGAATGAAACCTAGGCCGGGGGATTGGGTGGTGACGATCAATATTCTTCAAGAGGCAACCATTATTACCTGTTTGTCCAGTGGCAGCACTGTAAAGTGTTAACTGTTGTTCTTTTCATTGTAAAAGCCATATTGTGCTCGCCCCTTTTATATGTTTCTATCCACCTTTCCTGTACGTTCTTCCAAATACAATACAATATAATTAATTCAATAAATAGATAAGCATTATTAGAATGAATGTGACGTCCCAAATTTGAAATAGAAAATAAATACTCTTCGTGGCCAATTTCATCGTGAAGGCCAGACAAAACCAACTACTGGACAATCGCAACTAGTTGTGATACGAGATCTTGTTGCAATAAATGTTGTCCTACAAACACGTGTCTGTTCCACCACCTTCATCTCCTCCGATTCTTTACCTCTTCGGCAAGAATAAAATAAGCCGAGGTTGCAATCGTCGTTCTGGATGACATCTTTTAGTTGACTGGTGATTGGAAACAGAGGCAATTTAGTTGTTTGGTGTCGATGCTAGATAAATCTCCCAGATACATGTTGCCTTAATACCATATGGTAAGTGATGACTCACATGTTCATCGAGAGATGAAACAAGGCTCACCTCGCAGTAACAATCTTATGTTGGGGTACTACTTGAGAATAGCAAAACTCAATTCACGACGATTGTAAATCCCTTTTAAAGAAAGACATCATTGAGGGTTGCGCACCACTAGAAATAGGCGTGTGTGCCTTTTACACACCCCTTCAGGGCTGGGTGAGTATTAGCTCGTGTCCATGATGTGCAGCTTGCTCAAGAGCTAATTGGAGCTAACAACCGTCTTGTAACAGGTACTAACTATCACCGTTGTGTTCAACTTTACTAGAATTGTAGACTATCGTGAGGAGTCTACTCACCTTTCCTCCTCCTCTGCCCTCTCCTTGTCTCGCCCCCAACGAGTCTTGCCCGCATCTGTAACGAGAACCATCTCTATAGTCACATGTTCTGCCCAATAAATGACGTGTCGGACCGTTGGGTGTAGAGCCACACACTTACCTCTGTCCTCCCATCTGTTCCGACTCGGGTCCTTGTCTCGCGTCCTCGACTCCTCCTTCCTCCAGTCCTCAGGTCCTGCGGTCACAAACATACGTCCTTGAAGAGACCAGCCTAGATAATATAGCACTGTTGCAATCTCACAAGACAAGGTTATTACCTACCGGGTGGTTTGCGCTGACCGGAACCGTGACCGTAGTCGAATGTCTTCACCGGGCCCTCAAACAAATCAGCTGAAAAAAGAGAAACACGACCGTGAGACCTACAAGTGCCGATACTTCTTAGAACGTCACCAAGAGTCGAGGTGGGGTCCGGCCGAACGAACTCACCTTTGACAACCGGCGTAACGGGCTTGTGTCCATAGTCCACGACGGTTGCCGGCTCCAGGACGATCTCCTCTTCTCTCTCCCAGGCTGGTGGCCCTCGCGGCCGCCCCCTCTCCCATCCCAGGGGTTCTTCACGAGACGGAGGTCCTCGGGAGGGGATATCAAACCGGTCGGGAAAGTTTGGCGGATATCTAGGATGGTCCCAGCCTCCTCTGGTTGGAGGTGGGCCGTCATCGAACCTAATAGTAAGACACACGGGAGTTGGTGGTTATATTCTCCGTCTCTCTCCTCTTCAAGGTCAAGGTAACTTCACCAGTCAAAAGGAGGTGAGATGGGGCAACGCTTGGTATGGAATCGTTCTTACCTCCTGACCCATCGATCCTTGTAGTCTCCGTCTGGTCCCCAGTTGTTGCCCCGACCCTCCAAATCTTCCAGGGGGAGGGGAGTGTCGTCCTGCTGGCCACAGCGTCAGAATATCTTACAACAATTAGTGAGGCTCTTCTGCTTACAAAATACTCACAACAGACAGACAGACAGACAGACAGACATGACAGAGATACTGCGTTCACACAACCCGCTCCTTGGCGGCACTAAGGGCGTGCGCGGAAAACACTTGTCCGGTATTCAACCTAATCTGTCGGTGTACCCCCAAAGTTATACTCAAGTCAACGACCCGAGGGTTGGTTTTAAGTTATCTCTATCCATCCCGCACCCAGCTCGTCAGCTGGTTAGTGCTGTCCGAACCATCTGGTAGAAAGCACATTCACTAAGGGAGTGGTTTCTCGGTGCCTTCCCCGCTGAATTTATATGAGCGAGAGCGAAAGAGCCTACCAATTTTGACGGGAAAGGTGTTCTCACGAACCTTCCAGAGTTATTCTACTCACCAATATCAACATGGGACCGGCTTAACTTCCCCCATCAGAAGAAAGTTGTGCTACAGATTTTTACAGCTCGAGAACACTCCCTCGGCCTTGGCTTGATTTAATCCCACGAACAACGGGTCCCGAGGCCAGCACTTACCCCCAAGGTTAATGGGGCATAATCAAAGCTATAAATATTCTATAATCTACACCTAAGATAAATATATAATTGTATGTCTCAGGGGGTACACGCGCCCTAGGTTGAATACCATGGCTTTATCTGACCAAGAAATGACAATTTAAAGTTGCTCATTAATTACTCAACTCTCTCGTCTGCCCCTGACCAGAATTGAGAGAGGAGAGACTGACTAGGTTGGCTCCTTGTACTATACGTTACTACTCTGTTTGTATCCAAACAGCTGATGATGATGATGTTGATGATGTATATATTAATGTTTTGCTATATCTGGAAAAATGCGCACGAATAGAAACAAATACAAAATAAGTTTTACACTGATGGCACTGGACAAAGAGGTAATATTATGTCCTCTAGATTTGGTGTGAATCCCAATCTAAACTCTCAATATATTTTATTATTATTATTATTTAGCATTGCGCCTTACTACACGTTCGGGTTATACGCTAATGGATTTGGAATTGGGAAGGTTCAATTAGAGGAAGTGAACCCACATTTGCGTGGAGGGAGAGTGGAAAACCATTTAGGGGAAATTACCCCCAGTTCACCCGACCGAGATTCGAACCTCGATCTCCCCGTCCTCAGCAGTCGAGCTCAATGTTATTATGAACAAAAAAGGAAGTATGAATGTAACAGAATAATAATGGCCTGGAGTCTTCTTGTTAAGTTTGTGGTATTAATTAGCTCAGGGCTAACCCACAAAAAGGCAGAATTAGAGCTCTAAAACTAATTACACTCAAAATTATTTTTAAAAAAATCTCAAGTCCTTAAGGAGTCGAGGATTTGAGGATTCCTTTCCTAGTCCTATCATTCCCATTTTCCTGGATACCTAGGTCTCTGTCCAGCGGCAGCAGTGTAACAGCGCGGTTAGATATGAGAGGATCCTTACCTTGCCATAGTGACCTCCTGGACCTGGAGGCCTTCCTCTGCCCCGGTCTTGCCAGACACCACGGCCCCCACGACCGCCTCTACCTCGAAAGTTGTCTTCATGAAAAGGGAAATCTTGGTGTCCTCGCATCATGTCTCCTCCAAACGGAGGACCCTCCACGCCTCTCATTCCAGGGAAGTTGTCTCTTAGAGGGAAATTGTCCCTAGGGGTGGCCAAAAGTCCTTCTCTTGGGGTGCCCAAAAGACCTTCCCTGGGGTTGCCTAAAAGAGCGTCCCTAGGGGTGCCCAAAAGACCTTCCCTGGGGGTGCCTAAAAGAGCATCTCTAGGGGTGCCCAAAAGACCTTCTCTAGGCGTGCCTAATAGACCTTCCCTGGGGGTGCCTAAAAGAGCATCTCTAGGGGTGCCCAAAAGACCCTCCCTGGGGGTGCCCAATAGGCCTTCTTTAGGGGTGCCCAAAAGACCTTCTCTTGGAGTGCCCAATAGGCCTTCTTTAGGAGTGCTCAATAGGCCTTCTTTAGGGGTGCCCAATAGGCCCTCTCTGGGGTGAGGTCCTTGCAAGTTTTCCCTCTGAATGGGATCCTGTACATCCTTAGGTCCTGCAATATCCTTCGAGTCGTCTTTTGGAGCTTCAAAGTCTTGAGGTGTCTCAGTACTCGACTCTGGTACGTTGCCATCTTTTACTTCCCCCCTTGCGCCAGATTGGAAATCATCCTGGAACCTGGCTATATTATCCCTTCCACTGGGATCAAAGTTGTCTTTAGGGACTCTGAAATTGTCTCGGGAGGCCCCTAAACTATCTCTGGGTCCTCCAAAACCATCTCTTGATACCCCAAAATTATCTCTGAGGCCTCCAAAATTGTCTCTTGGACCCCCAAAGCTGTCTCGAGGACCTCCTCCAAACTTGTCCTGTGACCCTCCTAAATTATCTCTAGGGCCTCCAAAATTCTCTCGGGACCCCCCAAAATTATCCCTGGGTCCTCCAAAATTTTCTTGGGAACTTCCAAAATTATCTCTTGGTCCTCCAAAGTTATCCTTAGGTTTTCCAAAATTATCCTGTAGGCCTCCAAAATTATCTCTCTGCCTTCCAAAATTGTCTCGCGTTCCTCCAAAATTATCTCTCGGACCTCCAAAATTATCTCTCGGGCCTCCAAAATTATCTCTTGGTCCTCCAAAGTTATCTCTTGGCCCTCCGTATTGGTCCCTAGAACCCAATAAATTGTCCTTCGAAGCCCCAAAAATATCGCCGGGGCCTGCAAAGCCATCTCTACCCCCTCCAAAGTTGCCCCTGAGTCTATCGCGGTTCTCCTGCGGCTCCCAGGGTCTGCGACCTTGACCTTCTTGAGATCCGTAGCCCTCCATTTCTTGACCTGGGCCAACATTCCATCTCTGGCTATCAGACAACAAATCTTGACGGTTGGTTTTTATGTCTTCGTTAGGACCAAAATTTCTTCCCTGATTACCAGACCCGTGTCTAAAATCTGAATCTGTAGGACCAAATCCTTGGTTTTTTGAACCGAAAATGTCCATGCCAAGAAGTGGCTTGGGTCCAAATCTTTGGTTATGTGGTCCCTGATTTCCTCCGGAAGAGCCAAACTGTGGTCCCTGATTTCCTCCGGGACCAAACTGCGGTCCCTGATTTCCTCCAAGACCAAAATTTGGTCCTTGATTTCCTCCGGGACCAAACTGCGGTCCCTGATTTCCTCCAGGACCAGATTGCGGTCCCTGATTTCCCCCAGCACCAAAATTTGGTCCCTGATTTCCTCCAGAAGAGCCGAACGGTGGTCCTTGATTTCCTCCAGGACCAAACTGTGATCCCTGATTTCCTCCAGAGGAGCCAAACTGTGATCCCTGATTTCCTCCAGGACCAAATTGTTGTCCTTGATTTCCTCCAGAAGAACCAAACTGCGGTCCTTGATTTCCTCCAGGACCATATTGTGGTCCCTGATTTCCTCCAGAGCCAAACATCGGCATATTCCGAGGACCTTGATTTCCGTCTTGACCGTACCCTTGATTATAGGGTCCCCCAGGACCATATCCTTGCATGTTCGGTGGTGGGCCCTGTTTGGGCGGAGGGCCAAAGCCCGGTATGTTTTGCTTCCCTCCTGAGCCGTATCCTTGCATGTTCAATGGGGCATTGTTGTACATTGAACCATAGCCCTGCATGTTCTGGGGGGCCTGATTCATCTCCGGCAAGCTCGGGGGGGCTTGATTCATGCCTGGCAAGTTCAAGGTACCTTGACCAGTCCCTGAAATATTTGGGGGTGGTAAAGTGAAGCTGCCAGCAGGGGGTTGGTCAGAGCCTGGTTCAACGACCTTGGCCCGGTCGTCCACATCAAAACCAACCGACAATTCCTGGTCTTTCTTATCCGCCACTACGGATTTATCGGCCAACAAGTCCAAGCCAGGGATACCGTCTCCTGATGAGGTCTTCAGGAAGTTACCACCGGTTTCATCGTTCTTACTCTCGGCTTCAGCGGGGACGTTTGCAGGAGTGGCCGGTTGTTCCGGAAGCGGTCTTTCGGCTTTGTCGCCCACCGGCGTACTCTCAGGCTTCGGGTCGGGATCTTTAGGAGCCTGGTCGGCCGAGTTGTTGCCTTCGTCTTTTTTAGATTTCTCCTCAAAACTTTCTGGGGCTTTGGTTGGTGCCCCGTCGAAGGGACCGGGTTGAGGGAGTCCTGGCTCGACATAGCCCCCCACACGAGAGTTGGGGTCCTCTTGGCCTGCGGGGTACCTCTCATAGGCACTGCCGTACGCTGGGCGGTTACCGCCTTCCCTGAAAGAGGTTGTTCAGCTCCATCAGAGAAATATTGCTCATCAAGGAGAGCACAGGGTTTTTTAACCTGAAACTTACCTTGACAGATCATCCAATGTCTCCAATACACTTTTGCTTTTAGATTATTTTATTGCTATTCTTTAAGTTAAATTTTCCTGGAATACTTATGTCCCCCCATTTCTAGGTAAAAATATACCGTATCTATCCGAATCTAAGACGAGGCTCCCCCCTCCCCCTTCCCACATTTGTAGCTTCAAAATTCAGGGGTTGTGTTAAAATGGCAGACTAAGGATTGGGTTACTATCAAAAAGCTACTTTTTAGATATTTGTATAGTATTACATGGTGTCTACTAAACTTGACCAATGAAATCCCTGACCTTTTCCCTGATTTCCCCTGATCATTTCCTAAAATTACCGACTAAAAAAGTATGTCGCTTCCTTCTAACCTGCCGCCCCCCTCCCTCCACCCTCGTTTTTATATTAATTTTTTTTATTAATAATAAAAATAAGTTATACAATTTGAATTAATTTTTTTTTACTAGGAATTAAAAATATATTACACAGCCACAAACAAAAAAATGACATTATAATTTACTGATTATTGTATTTCATATTTTTAGTAAAATATCATTTTCCCCGATTTTTGTTGTGATCTACCAAATTCCCGACTTATTACCGTTTTCCCCCCGATCACTTCAAATTCCCGGCTAATTCCCGTTTTCCATGATTTTCCCGGATGGTAAGACACCCTGTATTAAAACAATAGTGCAGAGCTGCCTTTTTTTTTATGAACTTCATTAGTTACTGCAGATTTTAAAGATATAACACGGATCACAGGATAGATAATTGGTTATTTACACAAATTTTCAGGTTATCATTAAAAATAACTACCATGCCGTGGCCCAAAACCGCTACTCGATTTCGCGATACTCATAGTATCGACTGGTATCGCAATGCTAAAGATCTTGATACCATTCTTTAGTACTCAACCCGGTTTACTCACACTCAAATGTGTCGGGGGATAGTGATGGGTGTAATCGAGTGATTTAAATAATCAAATGGAATTTTATTTCATTGTGGTGTTTTTAATTACCATTCCAATTACTTCCGTACGATACTAAAAAAATCAACCATTCACAACATAACGATACCGATACAAGGTAAACATTTTAACACCAGGATAAAATTTAAGCCCTATTTTCCCGTTTTTCCAGATCAATAGAGCTTTAATCAACCGTAAGAATTAAGTTAACAAATAAGTCAGCGAACATTAAAATGTTATCACTACCAAGCTCTTGATATAACTTATAAATGGACCTGTTGGCAAGCACAGCCGTGATTATGAGGCTGTGCGCGTGAGTGATAGAGTACCTGTAGTCCTCCTGAGCAGCAGGTTGCGGTTTTAAGTTGGTGTACCCCGCAGCAGCCCCCGCACCTCTCCCTCTCCGACCCGAGCGGCCTCTGCCACTGGACGAGCTCCGCTCCGACTGTAAGCCCTCGGCCTCCGCGGCGGCCTTGCTGGCGTTGGCCTGCTCTCGTTTCTTCCTCATCTGCTCCCGGCGCTGCAGCAACTGCTCCCGCCAGCTCTCCCACTTGGCCTCGTACTCTCGGTACTGGCTCTTGTCCGGATGGTTGATGTTCTGGTCCTTCCAACTGTTGAACTGGTCCTCCCACTGCTTGAACTGGATGTCGAACGCCTTCTCCGCCTCGGACAGTTCCTCCGGGTTGTCTCGGCCGGCCGTGGACGGAGGCTCGCTGGCCGGTTTGGCGGGGGCGGGTGCCGGGGCCGGGGTTGCCGCGTCCCCTCCTCCCCACCTGCCTCCTCTGGCGCCACCGCGGTTCTCCTCCCAGCCCCCAGGACGCGGCTTCTTGGTGTCCTCAGGTCCGGGGTAGTGGGGGTCAGCCGTACGCCCATAGGTGTCCCCGTCAAATGAACGCTTGGTGGCCTAGAATGTATACCAAGACAAGTTCCCGAGAAATACTTTAAAATGATATTTGTAATAATGTAGTGGTTTTATCCCGAATGTTTTCATCAAATTTCTGTAACATAATTAATCTTCCTCATTTGTTATCACTTCAATGGTTTATTATTTTTAGTGATTTGAAAAATAGTGATTGTTTAATAATAATATTTATCATCGCGTCTTACTACCCGTTTGGGTTATACGCTTTTAAGTACTAATTACTCTAATGGATTAGGAATTGGGAAGGTTGAATTAGAGGAAGTGAGCCCGCATTTGCGTGGAGGGAGACTGGAAAACCCCCCCCAGTTCGCCCGACCGAGATTCGAACCTCGATCTCCCTGTCCTAAGCGGTCAAGCTCAACACGACTGGCTACGCCACCGAGGCGGGTGTGATATTGTCATGAACACGTGGGATGATATGACAAGTCCCCCAGAAAGTCTAAACGTCGATGCAACGACCTGACGACGAGAGACAGCTGTCGGTGAGGTATATTCACCTGATAACCCTCCTGCGCTCTGTAGCCAGGGTTCTCGTAACCTCCAGGTGGCGGTTTGTTGAAATCATCCTGAGGCTTGGCAATAGCCGGTGGAGGGACCCCGTAGGAGGCTCCGCTCTGGACAGGCGGCCTGATGGAACAAGGATCTTATAGAGGACGCTCTGCCCCACACAATCTCTAATTACCAACATGCATAAGGCAGTGTCTAACAGTCGTCGAGAGGAGCGCGGTGTACCTGTATAGGTCCTGTAACGGAGGTTCCTTGGCCAGTTCCCCTTCTTCAGGCGGAGGGGGAGGCGCTGGAGGCTTGTCCGCAGGGGGTAGAGGGGGAGGATTGCCCATGTCTACAGGAGGCATGGGTGGTATCCCCGCCCCCATCGGCAGCCCCATGGCGCTCATACTCTCCTGGTACTGCAACAAGCGTTTACATCCTAGTTTTTACACTTAATATTACTACTCGTCTGGTGTATCCGCCTTTAATTACGTTTTTCGGGTTGGTAGAATCTAGATGATGTGTACTTTTATTTCCGTGGAAGGAGATGGAGGAAATCGTTTATGAAAACTCCCTCCGTGCAAACAGTCCCGGCCCCGTTACCAGTAAATCAAATTAGTGTGATGTTAAACGCGAATGCTTGAGTTTATTATATAAATTACTTAAAACGAGTGCGAGTAAGATGTCACCAAATATTATTATTATTATCACCGCGTCTTACTACCCGTTCGGGTTGTACGCACTTACGCTAATGTGTAATGGTAGGGTGATTGTGAGATGAAATGGAGGACCTACAGTTTAATGTGGGATCCGAACCACGGTGGGGGCCTGGCATTCCTCACATTCACAAGATGTCTTGTCAGAGGTGAAGGAAGGGTTTGGTAATCAGATAAATCTGTGCCGGGACCGAGGATTAAACCCCGGCCGCCAGCACAGAAGTCTGACACCTTACCCCTAGACCACCAGGTCACCCGTCACCAAATAGAATCAACGAGCCCGCCAGGGGTTTTGGAAGCCAACCTAAACACGAGACCGCTACAGCGAGCTAACAAGAGGAGTCTGGTCAGTAACCCGATAGTTTGGATCAATTTTTACCACTTACATTTTTATATGAGCTTAGCAACTTTCTATAATCATTCAATCACTTTAAAAAATAATTATTTGAGGTATTTGATGAGCGCTTTCTAAACGGACTGCTTATATCAGGACACGAGAATTTCTATGATCCAGAGCAAAAGTGCCTACTAATTATTACAGGAAAGGTATTTCGATGTGGTACTGACAGCTTTACCCCCTCCCCCCGCCCCCCTCAAGGAGTATTGTGAGCCAACCCGAAACAAATCACTGCTTTAAGGTGCGGGGGTCAGGGACAGGGTTTTTGCATCATTTTATTATAGAAAAACATCTTTTTGTCCAAAATAAATCTACTATTCCTTTAGTAAAAACAGAACGTTTGATCTCTTCACGTGCTGATACAAACAGTTGTTGAGTATTTGTTGAGGGTGTCCTGGAACTTGATGAAAGCTTCTCTCTTCATTTTAAAATGTTCGTCACCATTCTCATGACAGATATTTATCAACTGATGATACCACAGTGCAAAGCGAATTAAAGTATTGTATATATTTCTACTGTAGGAATAGTGATTTATTTTGACGAAAAACAAAGTGTTACTATAAAAAGTGCATACCCAGTGATTGCCCCTTTCGCCCGTCCCCACCTTAACAGGAGTATTTCCCACAATTATTATTAGAATTAATTCTGTTATGGTTATATCTTATCTTCCCCTCAGATGTTTTGATTCCATCTAGTGATGTCATTCGACTGCTGAGGACGGGGAGATCGAGGTTCGAATCTCGGTCGGGTGAACTGGGGGTGGTTTTTCCTAAATGGTTTTCCACTCTCCCTCCACGCAAATGCGGGTTCACTTCCTCTAATTCAACCTTCCTGATTCCTAATCCATTAGAGTAATTAGTACTTAAAGCGTATAACCCGAGTGGGTAGTAAGACATGGTGCTAAAATATTATATTATTAGTGATGTCATGTTTGCAGGACAGAGACAGATGTAGTACCTTGTCCCCATATTGTTGCTGCCATTGCTGGAACTGAGTCTGCCATTGTTGCCACTGTTGCCAATGCTGCTGCTGGACAACACTCCACTGCTGCGTCGAGTATCCGCCCATGTCCTGACACAGAATGGTACAGTCGTACTTTAGTTCGACGGTATGGATGGCATGTTTACGAAATGGGAGAAACACGACACGTTCTGCTTACCGGCGCGGCGGGGATACCGGGGTTGGCTCCGTAGTAAGGATATGTCATCGGGTAGGGGGCGGCCGCGGCCCCGGGAGGGGCGGCTGGCGCTGCCTGATAGCTCGGGGTGGTGTACGCCCCTGGGGCCCCCCATTGATTCCAAGACTGCATCCTACAAACCAACATGGAGCATTATCAACAAATACAACCACAATCAACCGTTACTATCTTGCTACGATGCAGGCGTGCCAACCTACCTTGGTGCCCTCTAGATGCCAATGTGGTTTGGGTGTTGCGCCAAGGAGCCTCTTCGTCAAGAATTGCTGCCAAACACAAACAAACAAATAGAAATTTAAAATAACTTACACCAAAATTTGTTTTTATTATAATGAATGATTACAGCCAATTTGTGGTCAGAAGTTAGAAAACACACAAGTTTTAAAATATGTACTGTACATTCTAGGTTAAGTTATCAGCATTCATTTCATTAATGGTTTTATTAATTATTGTTTTATCATAAACATTATTAAACTTAGGTTTGAAAAATATATTTACACCAGACACCAAGACCATTAACAAACTTCGATAGAAATATAATGATACAGAATTGAAATATATATCGTTTCTGGTCATCAACAAGTGCTTGATAAAGTACACTTAGTTCACCTTGAAAGGTAGCAGTCTTACCTTGACTCATTACACTATGACTATCTTATAGATACACCATAGTGGAACTAAACAAGGTAGCAGTCTTACCTTCTCTGATTACACTACGACTATCTTATAAACCACACCATAGTGGAACCAAGCAAGGTAGCAGCCTTACCTTGACTGATTACACTATGACTATCTTATAAGCTACACCATAGTGGAACCAAGCAAGGTAGGTTCGCTAGTTTTCTACCTTACCAAGTAAACAAAGGTCGCATATATCAACTTATGTTGGGAAAGGAAGTCCTGCTCAGCAGAAATATAGTGTAGGGCTGTTATTTATTTTTTACAGCCGACAATGAATTCGCAAGACAATAGTTTATTTCTGTGGTTGTTTTTTGTTTGTGTTTGTCACAATTTGCCGGTTTATGTTATAACATAGAACGGGAAAACCTTTTATCAAGGAGAGGCCAGAGTGAAAGCCTAGATGGGTGAAAGGATTTGTTTAAAATAATTTTTAATCAATAAGAAGTCTAAGACTTGTTCCCTCCGGCTACCAGAAAGTCCCGTGCCTTCTCCTGGTTTTGGCAACCCTGAGTCTACTATAGTAAAACGGGGTCAACAGAGGAGTTGAAAGATTTAGAAAACATAACCATGCTTAAAATAAAAGTAGAGGTCACATCAGTTAAATATGAATAGGAAAATGTCCAGGTATTGTTTCTTAAATTACAAATATCAACGACCTTGAGGTAAATCTCATTCACTTGTCACATTATAAATGGCCAAACGAGGAATATAAGATGATATGCAAAAGTTGCAGTAGACAAACATTTACATGATTATTTGATGTAACATAAAAGTTTCGGGTGTACACTTTCAGACAAATTACGCCCGAGTGTTTCTTTGATTGCTGTAAGCTAAAATATTATTTTCTACAGTAATCACAAAGCAGCATCTCCCCGCTGTATCATAAACAAATGTAGGTGAGCGCAATCACAGACGATTCAAATCATAATTGGAAATGTGTGATTGACAGCGTTGTGCGCGTTTCACCCGACAACAAACTTATTTCACTAAAATTAGTAAAACTATATAAAAAAAGTGTGCTTTTATTCAGAATTTTTGTTGTAAATTAAGACGTACTTAATATATTGTATAGCCTATTTAGCCTAGTTTTGGTAAAATATTTAAAATATATTTTTACATTCAATACCTATAACAACGTGTTGAGAAATAGAAACTAGGAAGTTTACTATGGTCTGTGTATGGTAAAATATGAATTGTTCATCGTGGTATTAATACAAACAGAGAATAGATAATTGGGTTAATTAGTGTATATTATGTGAAATAAAATAATCACTACCTTGCCATATTTCACTATCTCGTAAGTTAGTGAAATGTATAAAGGTAGTATTTTATTACTAACTTATTTTCTCTATGTTGTAGTATGTAAGATATTATAATAATATATCGACTAGGCCCTTAATATATAATTTTAAAGTAAATATATTTTATATTTAAACTTTGTCTTCTTTTCCCATACAGATAGTGCAACAATTATAGTTATGTAAAACATGGTGTGAATTCTAGTACACAAATATCATTAGCAGTTCCAAAAACAAACAGAATTCATAATATTATTGTTTATTATTCAATAATAAAAGTTGTAGAGAAGTTTGACTACTCTTGAGTTGGGATAGGATAACATACCAAGAACTGAATATAAACATTTAATTATGATTATTTTCTGGTCAGTCACCGTTTGTGTAGTTCTATTACAATGGAGAAACTTGTTGCGGGTACAACGACAAACAAAACAGATGAAATGACACGCAATGAGCCAGACAAGAATAAGCTGCAGTGCAGTGTGATAAAATTACAGTTTCTATGTCATAGTGATAGTTATTAATATACTTTAAAATAGCCACAGACTGTTAATTAGTAATTATAGGTGTAGGTCTACTAAAAACAATAACTTAAGATAACATTTCAATTTATAGATTCATCCATTAGTTTGGTAGACAAAACAATAAAAACTACCTTTAAAATATTTTTGCAGATTGTAAAAATATAACATACATTCCATCTAGAAAACACAGCCCAAAATAATTTGTGGATGAACAAATGAACCGTCAAAAACCAAATTTTTTGATTCATATTTATAGTGTCAGCCAAGTGCTTGAATGATAAGAACAGTTAATGAGGAAATGCTTCAGCATTCAAATAATTAAGTTATAAAAAACTATCCCTCGTGTATCGTGATTAGGAGAGGCCGCCTGGACAGTTGACAAGGACAACCAAGTCTATTATATAGATGTTCACTTAGGTAATTTGATAAGAATGTTGAATATGTGAAAACTGTATCCCTCCTGCTAGTGTTGTGTGATAGATTGTGTGGCCAATACATTGTTCCGTTGCAGGTAGTGAGTCTGATAGTGTTGTGTGATAGATTGTGTGGACAATACATTGTAGCCTTGCAGGTAGTGAGTCTGATAGTGTTGTGTGATAGATTGTGAGGCCAATACATTGTACTCTTGCAGATAGTGAGTTTGATAGTGTCGTGTGATAGATTGTGTGGACAATACATTGTTCCCTTGCAGGTAGTGAGTCTGATAGTGTTGTGTGAGTGTCGTGTGATAGTGTTGTGTGATAGATTGTGTGGACAATATATTGTTCCCTTGCAGGTAGTGAGTCTGATAGTGCCGTGTGATAGATTATGTGGACAATACATCGTACCCTTGCAGGTAGTGAGTCTGATAGTGTCGTGTGATAGATTGTGTGGACAATACATTGTTCCCTTGCAGGTAGTGAGTCTGATA
>CABFOV010006341.1:0-10744 GCA_902141375.1 Timema poppense | reverse complement strand
CCCCCCCCAGTTCACCCGACCGAGATTAGAACCTCGATCTCCCCGTCCTAAGCAGTTGAGCAGCTCAACACGACTAACGCGCTAGCCAACTACGCCACCGAGCCGGTTATGTTCCAAACAGACCCAGACAGTGGATGAAAGCTGTCTATGATGATGATGATGATGATATAGGTTTCTATATCCACACCATCATAATAAAGCAAGGTTGATCGCGAAAAATTAAAACTTTGTTATCAACGAGTGCCACGTGCCACTTTGAGCACGCGTGCCATAGGTTAATCAGCCTTGCTCTAAACTAAACTGACCCGGGTCGCGCGCTTACGGACGGTCCCACTAAACTGTTTATACAGGATGGGACCGAAACAATTTAACGAATATTTTAACTTAAAAAAATTATCACTCTAGTTAAATAAAAGCAAACTACTTACTACACTTATTAACTTTTCGAAGATAATGTCAATCAGATGAGATCCAACGGACGTCAGACAAACCTCAGCACGTTGTCCATCACTTTCCTCGGCATAGAGCGTATAACTGTTTCCATCTCACCCTGTACAACCAATAACGGGTGAAATAGTGAAATACGCATCCTCCCCCCCATCCCCTTTTCCAATTCCTCTTTACAAGTAACACCGCACAAATTAATCGCCAACCCTCGTGCGTTTCACCGGTGTTAATAACAGAGGCCCTTTTTGGAAAGTTTATGTTCATACTCATTTTACGAGGGTTTGTTTAGTTATTGATAGGAGGGCTTTAAATACGCTTGTGTTTGTTTGTAATTTTGTAATTTTACTATTAATTTAATGTTTGTAGGGTGAGGTAGGGGAGTGAGGGGGTCATATAATGCTTGGGAAAATGATAGTCCGTGTATATGTTTATTGCTACGTGCGAGAAGGGCTCAAACTACCTTGTCCCGTAGTGTTCAATCTTGAGGTTTAGGAATAATTATTGGCACCTTTAAGGCATGATTCGTTTGGAGGTGTGAATTTATTTGAAAAAAGGTAGTCATATTTAACACCAACGTTGTCATGAAATATTGATTTTATATTATTATTATTATTATTATTATTAGTAGTAGTAGTAGTAGTAATAGTACCGCATCTTACTACCCGTTCGGGTTGTCCGCACTTACGCTAATGTGTAATGGTTGGGTGATTGTGAGATGAAATGGAGGACCTACAGCTTAACGTGGGATCCGAACCACGGTGGAGGTCTGGCATGCCACACATTCACAAGTGGTGATTAATACAAGTCTTTAACAGAGGATGAAGGAAAGGTTTGGCAATCAGATAAATCTGTGCCGCGACTGAGGATTGAACCCCGGACTCCCAGCACAGAAGTCTGACACCTTAACCCTAGACCACCAGGTCCCCTATTTTGTTTTTATAAATCCCTAATCAAAATATGTTTCCACATACACACACACACACACATATATATATATATATCTTTTTAGTACNATATATCTTTTTAGTACACCACACACACACACACACACACACACACACATATATATATATATATATATATCTTTTTAGTACACATAATTTTATATTGAAACTTATGTTATAAGTTAGGTGGAATATTCTATTATAGGATAAGGTTGAAAGGAGAATAGAATATCTAAAAGAGCTACAAAAACTACTAACACTACTTTAATATGTGCACAAACCCACCTCAGTGGCGTAGTTAGCTAACGCACCAGTCGTGTTGAGGTAGACCACCGAGGATGGAGAGATTGAGGTTCGAATCTTGGTCGGGTGAACTGAGGTTTTTTTCCTAAATGGTTTTCCACTCTCTCTCCACGCAACTGCGGGTTAACTTCCTCTAATTCAACCTTCCCAATTCCTAATCCATTAGCGTAATTAGTACTTAAAGAGTATAATCCGGACGGGTAGTAAGACGTGGTGCTAAATAAATAAATAAATAAATATGTGCACAAATCAAGGCATGAAACATTTGATAGAGCCTAGCAATTCCTTATAAAATAACACCAATAATAATATAGTACGAGTAAATAGTATCAATGTTAAATGCGAAAATAAAAATTTTCTGAAAGGTTATTCCTATTATATATGTTCCATTTATTTATATTACCGCATCTCACCAGTTATTCGCGCTATACTTATATGAACTAATTACACTAAGGCTTTACGGCTGATGAAGGCTATATTTGGAGGAACTTTACCAGCCTTTGCGTGTATGTACAGTGTAAAACCATTTTAAAAAGAAAAAAAAATACCCTCAGTAGTTTACATTTGACTGGGATTTGAACCATAATTTAATCGTCTTTGACCGGTATGGGTTTCATCGTGCTGCAACAATAACAACAAAATGACAGCTTTAAATTATTTCATTCACATACTTTGAAATAAACTGACTACGTCTAAA
Organism: Timema poppense; assembly: GCA_902141375.1. NCBI lineage: Eukaryota > Metazoa > Arthropoda > Insecta > Phasmatodea > Timematidae > Timema > Timema poppense. Next base: position 8,353 of record CABFOV010006341.1, on the reverse strand, counting down.
ATTGGCCGATAACGTATTAAATCATGTGAACCAATTTTTGTGAACATAATTGTTTTGAGTACTATCATTTTATAGCTTGCAAAATCCCTTGAAATGTCTAAAATTGTGTAAGATAACAACAACACAGTGTCATTAGATCGATTCTCGATAATATGAAGCTTCTTTTAATAGTTCAAGATAAGTTCACACATGACACACGTCCTTGTATTTATCACCTATCTGAGTGATAATGATAGCTAACTAAGAATAAAATGATGAGTAGATCTTGATAATATTTGAAAGCCAATATATCTTGTATTTGAAGATCTTGATGAAACAAAAATTTGAAAATGGATTAGCAGAGTTGAACAAAGTGAGGTAACGTCGAAAAAAAATCGATTGCATATAAAACAGCAGAAAGCACTTAATAGTATTTTAAGATTGTAATAATAAGAACATATGATTATATTTAAGGAATTAACTCTAGTATTAAGGTGGGGATGTAAGGAACGCAGCACAGTAACATTAATTATTTATTTTTTCAGGGACTTAATGGCGTCCATTATTTTACCAAATAATGTAAATTATTTTGTCTATAGATTGCAGCTTCCACATTGAAAGTGTTTAAACTTTGATTTGATAACACTCGAAGTTAATTCGTTTAATTAAAGAGAAAATTTATTTGGTGTAACTATATATAGTTTTGTGAGAATGAATGTAGATAGTTATCTACAATTACATCTTCCCTTCTGTAATTATTTTTAAGTTTAAAGTTCTCTGGGCCGTCCATTTCTTTTTTTAAGTTGAACTTTGGGAATAGTTCTAAAAAAAGTAATTGCTTTACGTTTTTAAAATATATGTAGTTAGAGATATGGAAGGAATAATTCGGAGGAAATGTAAATGTATTCGATTGATGAGAAAGTTGGTAATAATATGGGGGGGGGAAATCACTCTATTACACCCTACCGGGATTAGAACCCCAACCTCATCACTAGCAAACCATACCAGACGATACTGACACCTTAACCCGTTTGCTCATCGATGCGGATCTGCACACCCATAATTCGAACTGTCTGAATATTATATTGTATTCAATGAAGGACACAAAAAATGTCCATAACCAAATCGTTCAAATTAAATTGTTATTAAGGAACTAAAACAAAGTTTCAAATTTTTAAATTATTTTAATTACAAGCTCGAACTAAACAAGCTCTTTCTGTCTCGCAGCCCAGGACGAATTATTAATATATGGAGAGCAAATTTTCTAATATACTCAACAAACATGAAAGGAGATTTTTTTATTTTTTTATTTTTTATTTTTAAGAAAACAGACATTGAATCAAGTCTCAGTGGAACGTACAAGACTACCGAAAAATCTTTCTTCTGTAAGTTTTTCTCTCTTTACTGTAAGCAATTTTCCACCGTTTAATTTCGTTCACGTCAAAAGATGAACTGTGGGGGTGGTTTGAAGTAGGGTAGAGAGAGAGAGGGGGGATACGTTGACCAAATCTTTTACTCTCTTCTTAGTATCTCATATTTGTGGTACTTAAAGATACAAATGAAGTATTAATATACAGTCAAATTTTCATAGGATGTGCCTTTTTTTTTGACAGATAGAAAAGATACAGTCCAATATTCATAGGAAGGTATTTTTATGAAATTGAAACATTTTTAGGGCCATATATAATAAAATATTACTTCTGCCATCTATAACGTCCTTTTCTTCTATATTAATAAAACGAAGAATTTTTATATCTGTGTGTGTGTGTCATGAGCATTACGCAATATTTACCGCACGCATAGATCTGAAATTTAAATATTAGTAGCCTCTATCCACAAACATGTACACCTTGAAACAGGAATTTCAAAATATGGATTATATTTTATAAAATTAATTAAATACTCGTTCGAAATAAGTGAAATTAAGCGTTTATTTCTATCTCTGTTAGTTTCATATATTGATAGTAAGTGATAGATGCAGATAATAATGACTTGACATACTACTAGTGAAAGTAGGTCTAATAATTACTTTTTTGTCAGATTCCTATGAAAATTGGATTGTATAAAAACTATTATTATTATTATTAGCACCACATCTTACTACCCGTTCGAGTTATACGCATTTACGCTAATGTGTAAGTGTAGGGTGACTGTGAGATGAAATGGAGGACCTACAGTTTAACGTGGAATCCGAACCACGGTGGAGGCCTGGCATTCCCCTGTATAAAGATTACTTCCACGCATTGAAACGTCAAGGGATGTGATCTGTAGCAGTCACTTCTGATATAATTATGTTATCAACAGCTCACCTATTAAATAGTATTAATGTAATTATAAAATGTTAACAATTTTGACCATAAAATTCAATAAGTTTGTAATCTATTAAAAAGCCCTTTCTATGAAAACTGGACTGTAGTACATGACCATGCACTCCCGTAGACACATTCAAATTTAATAAAGCTTTTAATCCAAAAGACAATATCTCTCTAACATTTTTCAAACTAAGAAAAACTTCTCAATTTTTTAAATAGTCCACTAAAAATTGCTAAATTTTTAATGATTTCTCAATTTTACACCCAGTTTATTAAATATTGAGGAGAGTTAGTTGTTATTCGTTTTTACTATGTTTAAACTTTGAATGAACGATTTAAAAAAAAATTGAAATTGTTAACTTAAATGTTTTAACATTTTAATATTACTTAATTTGTTGAGTTATTTTAGAGCCAATCTCAACCCATGAACAGTATTGCAGCCTGAATCTAACGTGACATCCTGGTACGCTTTTCTATAGTGTACTTAGAAAAAAATCGAAACTCTCTTACTTTATTTTATGAAACAAAATAAAGTTTTAAAATAATCATTTTAATATAAAAGAGAAACCTCTTAAATTGACACTATTTTATCTGTTTTCAAGTAGAGAGTGCACAAAATATCATTTCATTAAGTTTTTTGGTTCGAGCGTAATCGAATATTAACCCTTTTTCAGATTAATTGGTTTTTAAATGCAAATTACTGAGCCAGCTGGTTCATATTTTTTTATTTTTTTATTTTTTGCACCATTTCTTACTATTATCATTATTATTATTATATTATTATTAGCGCCGCGTCTTACTACCCATTCGGTTTATACGCACTTACGCTAATGTGTAGTGGTAGGGTGATTTGTGAGATGAAATGGAGGACCTACAGTTTAACGTGGGATCCGAACCACGGTGGAGGCCTGGCATTCCCCACATTCATTCTTATTCTTACTACATGTTCGGACTATACGCTTATTTACTAAATACGCTAATGGCTTTAGGGATGAAGAAGGTTAGTACCATTTTCGTGGAGGGAGAGTGGAACACTATTTTGGTAAAACTCTCCTCAGTACACCTGACAGAGATTCGAACTTCTATTTCCTTGTCATCGGCATACTACTGCAAGAGTAGCACCTTAGACCATGCGGCCATTGACGCTGGTTATTACAGCACCCGACTTGGAAAGTAACTTTTATTTTAGAACTTACATAACAGTCAGCTGTTAATTTATCGCTGTGAAAGAGGAACGCTTAAGGCCAGTTTTATAGTCAGATTTAGTACGCCTCAAGTGCGAGTCGATACTAAATACAAGACGGCACCTACCTAGACCAAAATGGAATGGGCCAGTTTCGCATATGAAACTAGCCCATTCCATTCAAGTTCAGGTATACTCCCTTCACGGTAGGAATTACTCTCTGAAATATCTTTTTTCCTATCAATCTCCTACTATATAATAGATTTCTGGCATGGAAAAAGGCCTTTCAGAAAACAATTCCTACGGTGAACAAACTTTAGGTGATGTCTTGTATTTAGTATCAACTCGCACTTGAGGCGTACTAAATCTGACTATGAAACTGGTCCTAGTTAATGGGCCAGTTTCATAGTCAAATTTAGTACGCCTCAAGTGCGGCGCTATCCTAAATACAAGACGACACCTACCTCAACTCGAATGGAATGGGCCGTTCTCGCATAGGAAACTGGCCCATTCCATTCTGGTTTAGGTAGGTGTCGTCTTGTACTTAGTGTAGCGCCGCACTTGAGGCGTACTAAATTTGACTATGAAACTGGGCCAATTTCATAAAGAATCAAATAGCCGCAGCTATTATTTATGCTTTTTATTGAGGAATTCTCCATCAAGATATCATACATATTCTGAAAAATGACACCTGGACACGGGAATTGAACCCGGGACCTTTGGCTTAGTACGCCAATACTCTAACCATTGTGCTATCCAGGTATCGTCCCGTGCCCAGGGTCATTATTAACTCATATTTAAGTGGCAGCAATAAACCAACTACCGAGTCGAAGATGGCAGCGTTATCTGATAGCTCGTAATCTTAATAAAATAAATCACACATTAGTAACCGATGATTTCCACACGTCCATCATAGACTCTGCCTTAAAATATGAGTGAAGAATGATCATGAGCACGAGACGATTCATGGATAGCTCAGTGGTGAGAGCATTGGCGTACTAAGCCAAAGGTCCCGGGTTATATTCCAGTGACCATGTGTCATTTTTCAATTCTCAGAATATTATTTCATAAATACAAAATATTATGACTAAATATAAAAACAAACTAAATATTCTTAATTCCCTAAAAAGACACACTACCAACTTAACTAAGGTGTCAAAAACCAGCATATCAAATATTTAAAAAAAAGTTGACTTTTATTTGTCCCTATATTCCTACCAGCATGAAACTTCCGGTATATAATAGGCCACGCACAACGTCTAAAACACTTCATTGGTAGAGTGAGGACTAACGGATGAAGTAAGGATATAAAGAAAAAAGGTAGGGGGAGGGACACCACATTTTTCATTTCCGAAATCGGCCAATGTATATCTATCTATCTACTCTGTCGTATCCTTTTGAAGAAGATAACAAGAGCCAACAAATTGAAGGAGACTGTTGGATGGGGAGGTGGGTTGGGGGTGGGGGGAGATATAAAAAATTAATCCCAGATGCAAGAGGAAAGAAGAAAAAAAACTCTCACTCTCTTTTGTTAAGTGTAGGAAAGAAGCTGTCGCTCAAATATCTAACAGGAGAATATAAGAAGCAGGCGAGGAGGTATCTTTAGACTAGTTGCTATTCAATGGAAGACACACTTTCTTGACACGATGTTTCTTAGATATTTTTTCTGTGTTATTTTTTTACACAGTACACTTTTTTAATGTTCCTTTTTTTATTTTCTGGCATCACTCACGCCTGGGTTGGTAGACTAGGATTTTGGTTTGAAAATTCTTTTATGAAATACAAATATATATTTTTGTGTTTGTTTTGAAGGCTTTCGTGTCTGGTGTTTGAATTAAAACCAATCTCTTAGAGCTAAGACTTAGTTGAATAAATCGTCATTTATCCAAATTATATCTGTTGTAACTACAGCCGAAACATTTAAATTTATTTATTCAACGGACCCCAAACCCATAAACATGAGTTTTAATATTTTGTTGTCGTCAATATTGATTATCATTTTATAAATGTTATTTGATAAGTTATTATTATTATTAGCACCGCGTCTTACTACCCGTTTAGGTTATACGCACTTACGCTAATGTGTAATGGTAGGGTGATTGTTAATTCATTCGGTTTTAGGGAGGATGGCACCTTCACTTTCTACTTAGTGTTACTAACTGCGACTATGAAACCGGGCCTTAGACGTTCACATTTGGAATTTCGTCTCTGTGTTTGTCCGGATCTTTGTTCCGTAGCACCCGCCTCGGTGGCGTGGTTGGCTAACGCGCTTGTCGTGTTGAGCTGCTCGACTGCTGAGGACGGGTAGATTGAGGTTCGATTCTCGGTCGGGTGAACTGGGGGTGGTCTTTCCTAAATGGTTTTCCACTCTCCCTCCAAACAAATGCGGATTCAATTCCTCTAATTAAACCTAACCAATTCCTAAACCATTAGCGTAATTAGTACTTAGAGCATTTAACCCGAACGGGTAGTAAGACGCGGTGCTAAATATTAATATTAATATTGTTCCGTAGCAACTATTAAGTGTGCTGAACAATTTTAACAAAATTTGGCAAGGTTATTTCTTGAACCAAGCTAAATAACGAATACAAATTATTTTTCAATATAGTAATCCATTTCAATGTGGTGACTATTTGAAAGGTTTTTCGTTTAGTGAGTGATTTTAATTTAAAATTTTAAGCATTTGATCAATTACCTACCTAAGACTATTTTTAAATTATTTTACATTTATTGTGAGACTTATGTCTTAAGCCACGTGAACAATGGATTTTTTCTATTAATATAAACTATTATTAAATATGGCATTCATTTATTTTCTGTCTAACTTCATCATTGAAGAAAAGGATCAGTTTCAAATCGAAGGAGAAATAATTATGGGCGTTATTTAAACTTGAAACCCAAATATATATATATATATATATAAAAGCAGTTGCGGCTCGTGTATAGGCACTGCGGAACTGCAGCACCTCCTATTTCCAATTTATATTATCGATAACATCTAATATAATTAGTCCTTTTTTTTAATTCTCTTTTTATTTTTGTAGTACAATATATATTCCTTAAGCTTAATGTCAGTACTTCAGTAGACATACCTCATTTTATGAAAAACAATCCTTGTATGGAACTGTGCACTTAACAGTGCCAGCGACGTGGTGTTTGACTGTTGTGCGCATGCGCACATAAGAGGGGGCAGGGAGGAAGGTGGGACTGCCAGATAGATATAGCACTGTTGCTCCCGCAGTGCCGGCTCTGGCGTGATGGTGGAAGGAAGTTGTTTTTTAACTCAGCGTGTGTTCTGCTTAAAAACCATGTACCATATTCTTGAATGTGATAAAGTGTAGAAGAGTGTAGAATTAGATTATTATTCTACTTCCAGCTATTCTATTTGATTCATTTTTTTCCGATTCCTTTATTTAACAGAAAGACTAAATGCGCTTGCAGTACTTTCAATGGAGAAAAATTTCCTCAATTGTCATCCAGAGTTCAAGGAGAAGATTATTGAACTTTTTGCGCAAATTAAAACAAGAAGAATGGATTTAATTTTTAAATGAATAGATCAAGCTTGGACTGTAACAATTTAAGTTAAAGTAAGTAAAACGTGTTGTTGTTTTTTTGTTAAGATTTTATCAATTCCCTGAATAAAAATTCTTTTTATACATGTTTTTTTCCTTTTACACAATTTTAAAACAAGGGCTAAACAATTTCTGGAGCAGCACCCCCACTAATTTTATCTACGAGCCGCCACTGGACATAAAATTATAGTAACGACAAGAAAATGACATACAATTTTTAAATGGAGGGATCGAGTTTTAATTTTCACATAATTACTAGTTTCTACCTGAAGTAACAACTGTAGATCACAGACTTGACGTATGAATACGTGAAAGTAGATCTAGAATTTTTTGTAACTGTTAGATAAATACCTTCCTTTGAAAACTGGGATTTATATATGCCTATAAGCTAGAATTTTTTAGTATCTGGAGTACGCTTATTTTGCCCAATTAATTTCTAATATAAGTACCCAAATGGCATTGAACCAAGAATCTCCTGAATACTCTCAAAGAGGTTTTTCCAGCTCATTTGCGTGGTCGGCCATTACCAGAAACTTGTTCATTTATTTATTACATCCACACAATTTAGTTATTAGCGAGTTGACTGTTCCGTTTGGATTAAAATGTAGCTTGAACCCTTCGATTCAAGTCAGCTTGAACTTGATATAACCCAGTCCGGTGGCCACTTGGTTTAAGGCGCTAATCTCATCTTGGACTAGACTGCCGGTGACCATAATATAGAGGATTGAATCTTGGTCAAGTGTATTGAGTGTGTTTAAAAAAATGTTTTACCCTTTCCCTCCACGCAAATGCAGGTATGTTTCCTCTAAGCATAACCTTCCAAATCCTTAAAGTCATTAGCGTAATTAGTACATAAGCGTATAACCCGAACGAATATTAAGACGTGGTGCTAAAATAACCCTTGATGTATCCAACCGGGATATAAACTGGATACCTTAACAGGTGAGAGACCAGTGACTAACGCTATCTAATCCAGTAGGCCTATTCTATTTTATGAAGTCATTATTTATGCTCAATGATGATTTCAATTTGAAAATTAAGGGATTATTCTCGTTGAACGCGGTATGTATCGTAAATAATTGATTACTATTATATGAATTATTAATTTGGGGTATCTAACGACCCCGTTCTGGACCAACTGATTATAACATAAAACTATTTACAAACTAATTTAATTTTTGAAGAGCGACAAAACCCAACCCATATATAGTTAATTCATCACTGGGAAAGGGAAAGTCCCTATTTCACTAATGATTTATTTTGGCCCTGCCAGGAATTAAAGATTTTAAAAATATACATTTTTTTTT